>CP094637.1:37431285-37576551 GCA_023657505.1 Camelina hispida
CTTAATTGTAATTGCTATATACTCTTCCAACGTAATATAGAATTTGGGGAACAATCCTCTTCCAATTTAAAGTAGGAAGTGAAGACAAACACTTACCTTGATTCAAAACCGGTGATGATAGAGGATCGAAACTACTCGCCTTTTTCTGATTTCACCCGACCTCTGTAATCTCTTCTTCCTTAAATGTTCCGTCTACTTGTAGGGAGTGTCGTTTTTGTAGTACTTATCTAGATCTAAACACCTTGATTCAAGAAATTGTGAGGTAAAACAACCTGTCGGACAGGAGATACCGCCCGTGCTTGAGGCGTGAGTTTCCGTCATTAGCAATAAAGAAGATTTTTGCCTCCTACTAAACTATTTAAAAATAATTTTTATTTATACACAGTGCAATGGCTGAGCTTGCCTTTTTATTTTTATTCATAATATACAGTTCTTCCACGTTATTGGTTCCTTTGCACTATATATCAGCCTTTATCTCGAGTTTATACCAGATGAGATCATTCCCTTGATGTTTTATAAAGTTTTACATTGAGTTGGTTTGTTAAATGAACCAATATATTTTCCGTCTATATATAACGTCGACTATGAGGTCATAATTAAGTGGTGCATGCGATGTATCGTCTTCGCTTAACCGGCTGTTACACGTGTCAATTATCTAAATGCTATGTATCTGTCTGGATTGCAGTCACGACGTTTGAAAAACCACAATATGATACATCCGTTTGTGTTTGTTCGCTGCTTATATAAGAAAATTCACACCCAGTGACTATGTATTCGTCTCTCAAAAACCAAAATATCACATCGTAAGTAAACATAAGTGCAACAAAGTCATGGTGCATTTCGACAGGCTATCCGATCTCCAGACGTGGCGATCTGATTGGAAGGTTTCTGTTAAGATCATCCGCAGGTGGAGAAAGAGAGAAGCGAACATCGTCACCTTTGAAATGGTTGTTTGGATGTTTTCGTAAGTGACTCGTCTCATCATCATATTATATGCACTTAATATTAAATGATACATGTACATTATGGTTGAACTTTTTCCCCACCGTAGGAGGATAAGATGCAGGCAACAATCAGCGAGGACTGTTGCCCCAGTTCGTGCGGAGATTGAGGAGGGTTTGTGGAAAACCTTCTCTAATTTCGTCGTCCTGACGACACATCCGCTGTGAAGGTCGTGGCTTCCAACTACCGGATCAAATTCACTGCTGACACGGTTGTGGACAACATTCGTTGCTTGTCGACCAATCACTACATCGATTACGTCCCCTCGACCAAATTTACGAACGATGGCCTCGTTGGACCCAGAACTGCTGCTTAGGTAACGTTGCATTGTGTTGTTCCGGTTTGTAATATCATATCCAGTACCATAATTCTAATGACATGACACCATAGACACGATGGGGCAAGTTACTGACGTCGAACGAAGAATATTGGTGGACGATCCAACTGCTCCACGTTTTGTCGAGAGAACCCGGTTGATACGGTTTTCATTGACGAATCTTGAGTGAGTCGTTTTCGATTATTAGCTTTCACACACTTTAAAGATATACCGGGATATTAACGTAAGGTGTCTCTGTGTGTAGGGTCATCACTTGCATGTGTGGCGTATGATGAGATGGTCGATGATTTCGTCCGCAATTTATGGCTATGCGGAGGCAAACCAGTTGTAGTCTTGCGATTCGGAGGCCCAAGTTTAAGGATGGAGGTACTGATTAGGCAAACGTATTTAAAACAATTCACCTTTTAAATATAAGATTACTGCATAAAACTAATTTTGGTTACCCTTTTTCCTTATTTTTCCACACCGCAGGAGGGATGGAAGTGGTTAGTCAACCGGGTGTTTCTAAAGTGATATTTGAACCACCCTTCCCTGAGGTTAGAGATTTCAAACTCCGGTTGGAATACTTCGACCAGCGCGAGCGGAGTCAAGACGATTCGTAGCCTATGTTTCCATTTGTCAATGTTGCTTACGTTATAAACTTCTAAACCACATTGCTGAGCTCTTTATATTATCTTTATTACCTACATCCAAACAATCTATCTAACGTGGATAGGTATATTTTGATGTAAAATGTTTTGTGTAATACGCATGGTTAATTATATATATTTATTTTAATTTGGTAAGCATCTTCCTAATACTGCCAACCTTTAATGTTAGACGTATGTGTACAAACGTGTACAAATGTTTATGATTAATTGGAAGGGTTTGGTCGATAATATTAACACGACAAGGTTCCAAACAGTTTTTTTTTTAGACGACAAAATATGTCAATAAACCAAATATAACGTTTATAACTTGATTTCAAACAATTAACCCACAACCCAAAATACTACTCTAATAAAACGACAAATCTACATTAAGAAATAGGTCATTGTTGCTAGTATAAACAAAGTCGCAACAAACACATTGGTCAATTTTAATTTCATAATTAATCCATCACTCTTGTACGCAATCAACGTCTTCATCCTTTCCAACTCCATCTGATTTTCCTTGTGCATATTTAAGATGTTAGCAATGTCCTCTTTTTGTGCCTGAAGCGTTTCACGCAAATTCAAACTACTTAACTTTAGAAAATCTTCCTTCACTGTTTCCAGTTCCTCCATCATAGCTTCATCCCACCATTTAAAAATGTGATAGTCCCCATCCTGCAATAATTTAAAAATAATTTTTTACACGAAAGTTAAGTTATGCAAATAAATATGATCTTTAATCAACTTCGGCGAAACTGTAAATCACTTACCTCTCTATTTCTACAAGTGTAGTGAAGCCTCCCTGGGTTTGTCCTTGTAAAAGAAGGTTGTAGGTTTGGCGTTTCACCACAGTAACAAACAGCCGGGATCCCATACTCCGCATCGTCATACTCGACTGGACTCGTGTTTGGCAAAGCAGACATTAACGTATTTGAAGGAGTGAAAGTAAAGAAAAGAGGAACTTTAAACTATTATCCGAATATCCAACTCTCAAAATCTAATCCAACATCTACGGCAGCGGCTCTCTCTGTTTCCCCCAAATCAGTTCAATGAACCCTAATTTCCCTGAACTTTATAATATATCGATTATATCCGGTTAGCTTTTATAGAACATTCTGTTTTGTGCCGTTTTTTGTATTCTAAAACGACATGAACTTTTCCAAGTTGTGTCGTTTTCCAGTAGATACCAACGGCGTCGTAAGCTTGATACAGTGCCGGTCCTTTAATAAAGCCCGTAAATCAAGGGCTTTATGCTACATATTAGATTAGCGATTTTAGGGTACTCAATATCATAAAAGGTGCGGTGGTACAGTGGTAGGATTGGACTTCATTGTCCTTCAGTGTCACGAGTTCGAGCCGTAGTAAAGTGGTATTAGGAACTTTTTTTTTTCTACTGTTTGTTAATGGACAAAATTGGTAGGGCCGGCACTGTTGATAGTTTTGTGTGTTTGCCCGGTGAAACTAAGCACACGTTGTCTATATGGATGGTTCGAAGCTAGGAAATTGCCATTTTAAACCTTTTTTGTTAATATAAGGATCAGTACGACATCTATTACACATTTTTGGAACAAAAGGTGCAAAACGAGCAAAACGACAGATATTGGCATACACGTTAATTAACATCTTAATTACATAGTAATTTTAATTATCTAATGAAACATACGTGGCGAGGAGAAACGCAACACAGAAGGGAACCGACGATACACCTAGAGGATTTCACATATAGATTTGCCCACCCACCACACTCCGCAATTTAGACAGATGATGTCATAATAACTTGTGTCGGTCGATAACCTGCCCCATCTCAAACAACTTGTCGTGGCACAGTCCGGGGAAGGGATCAACGAACTGGAGGGATATACAAAAGAATCTTTGTACGTGTTTTTACGCGCCGTCTTAAACATACTCAACCGGCGGAACAGATCTTCCCCGATAAGCCGTACTCCCTCTGATTCGAGTGGATAGTGATGTGCATCAATTTGGTGAAGAAAACGAACCGCCATCTGCTCGTCCCCATATAACATAGAGAAAATTCCACATGCGAGAGTGGACTCGGCATCTTTGGGAACGTTCTTTTTAGTAGTGCGATACCGCGCTCAATGTCTTGCTCCTCGGCGATCCGTAGCCCTCGTTGTAGATTGCTATTGTGTTCCCTGCGTCCAAGCATCTTTCGAAAATACGCCTGTGAATCCCTTCTTCCTGAATTTCACCATTTGGCTTCCTTGTCGTTTGGAATGAAGAAGGATGTTCACAGATTTGGTAGATGCTGGCAACCTTGAACTTCTCGGCAACCGAATCCACTCCTCGCCGACCAGCAGTAAATAATGGGCGTGCTCGCCATAACCCATCAACTACGAGATGCTTGGCTATTTTTATCAAGATCTCGTCTGGCAGATCAATCTTCTTACGGCTAGAAGTCGCCATTTTTGGGAGTTAATAGCAATATGTGCAGTATGTGCAGAACCAAATAGACGGAAACTGCCGCTAATAAAACCTACGATGTGAGAGGTGGTGGGGGAGTTAGGCGGAAATCCAGGGAATTTATACTAGTTTCTATATGACGTCGTTTTAAATTACCCTATTGTTAACAACTTAATTACGAAGGAACCCAATATTTGTTTATTTTACCTTTGCAGTAAGCAACTAAATTTTGCAATTTGTCCCTTTTGAAAATGAACAATATTTCATTTTTTATACTAAAATAAGATAAAATTTCTCTCAAAGTTGGAATGTGCGAAGCTACACTTTATAATTTGCCTTAACTTTCTATTGACCTTGGCACGGCACTGATTTTAGGTTTATGAGCTCTCATGCACGCCTACTAGATTATAATTACTAAAACAAATAAGTAGTGCGAACCACGTGTCACTTTCGTGTTATCGGATTTCAAATTCATTATATTCGTATTCGTTAGATATCGGCTGTAACTCAACCATCAGCTAACCCTAAGCCTAGACTATGACATTTGTAGGTTCTCTGATGTGACAACTTCGAAGAGAGTCGTATTTATTGTTGCTTTAGATATGATAGTTTTCTCATCATTATGTTTATTTGATGTGTATCCAGTTACGTAATTATCATCACTTCCTCTCAAGTAGATCAATCCAGAGGGTTGCTATTCACTAGTATTGATTGTACGATTATTTAAGCTTCTGTACGTAGACGACTATCACAATATATTATGACTTCCAACGTACATCAACTATGGTGTGAGGAATAAATTATCTTTCTGATAAGACAATACAAAGATTCGTCTAATTATTAGGAGATAGTACAAGCATTCAGTCATTTCTTTTACTTTATTTAATGTCCAAAAAGAAATAAACATTTACTAATATTTTTGTGAAATAGCTACTAATAATAACAATTTTAATAAAACTCTCCCTATTATTTTCTAGGGAAATTTCAACAATTATTCGAATTTTGAATAAATAGGATAGAGTACGTTTTAATAATAAAACCATTGTACATATATTCTCACTAAATTAAACAAATATTTGAAATAGAAAAGCTCAATTGATTTCTATTTATCGTTAGTTTTTCATTCCTCATTCCGCGGACAGTCTGACGAACGTCCGTGCAGATTCTGTATGGGTTCCGGAGCTTTCTCCTTCCTGGGCAATTGTTTCAATTGTTGTCCCATCGTGTCCCATCACATTGTTAATGTAGTGTTGTGCAGCAAACTCACTTCTATAAGTTTAAAAAATTAAATGTACATGTGAGACTCTGAACAGATAAGAACACATACGCTTTCATACCAATTATTATTATAATATCAACTTACATCTCCTTGTGATGTCCAAGTCCTTCGAAATCTGCTCGAATGAAGAATTTAGAAGACGCTTCGGTGTGTACAAGACATGGTACGCCTACACACAATTACGTCATTGACTTGCTAGACAAATTACATGTACTTGGTTCTATCATAATATCAATTTCATCTGACGTACCTTCATAACTCCCAACCTTAAAGAACCGGAAGACACAAAACACTGGCTCGGATTTGTGGAGAACATGACATCCCTTTGATTCCCAATCAGAGAGGAATTGATGGGCATAGAAGTCTGTGAGACGACATTTGACACTTTCATTCCTGCATTAACGCACAGTTGCTTTCAAATTTAAACCTATGAAATTCAAATATATATATGTATATTACTATGTCTATAGCATAATAGGTACTTAACCTGCCATTCAGGAGAGTGAAGACAACTTCAATACACCTGCCATCGTAACGTCTTCTTATGACGTCCACATTTACGATGCACCCACAAACATCTAACGGGGGGAAAATAAAATGGGGATGTAACGTTTATTTTGTACTTTTGCAAATGATACACTTAAAAGTAACGTCCTCAAGTGACCAAACCACCACTAAATGAATCTCAGCAACCATCGCAAGTTCATAATTACACGGACATTAATATATACATATTAAAGAAATTATAGATAAAACATACCGAAAGAAACAGGATGAGTAACTCTGCCACGAGTTATATCATCGATATCCTCGAAGCGGAAGTAATTTTTGTGATTCAAAGGTTGGATCACATCCATGGTTGACTCATGCGTAAACTTGATTTGGTATGGGTGATGAGTATTCCTCTCCTTGAGAGTTGGATTGATTAATTTAAACTCCCGAATTTCGTACCAGCAACCGATTTCAGGGTTTGGCGGGATATTTGGGTATTCACCCTGTAGAAACGCCACTTCGATTGTGGAACCCTTCATAACATATAAATTTTTATACATCAAAAACTGTTGGATTTAGCGAATTAAGAAAGACTTGTTCAACTAACCTCTTCGTCCACAAGGAGGAGAACTCGTTTTAAAAAGCATTCGTGAATCGACCAAGCGTTCAACACCTTGGCGTGGATACACCAACACCGATTCCTTGTCTCACGGTCCAGTTCAGCAATGCGATCGGTTCTGAAGCTCATGGTATTTGCTGTGATTTTGGATATCTCTTACTTTAGACTGTGTTAGGAATTGACGAAGGTTGAGAGCAATTTAAATATTTACGGAGAGCGAAATCTCGAAACGGCGCGGCCTTGCAACTTTCCATGGTGTCCGTTTAATAAGACCCTAAATGTACGTACCTTCCCAATGTAGTATACGTACATATGTATAGTTTGTATATTTACAAGACTAACAAAAGCCCACACATTAACCATTAAACTCATAAATATTAACAAGCATCGATAGACCAAAATTATGTTTCCCTCAAATCGAAACCCTGTACCATAATTGTGATAAACACTTCAAGACATGGTTTAACCGGGCTTGTTTTAAATAATATTCGGTTATTAGCGGTTTGAGATTTACAAGCAGAGTAAAGGTAGATCAAATATTTAGCTTCTCTAGATTAAGGGTGAAGAGCATAATAATAAGGTATACAATTTATGCATGTCTTTCTAATGCATTAACCACAAAAAGACAAATAAACTGCAGTTAAAAATAATATCTATCCTGAACAGCAACATATTTGATTTAAAAAGTTAGAGAACTCGTGTAATATTATTTGTAAAATATGCTAGTACGGAAACGTGTCTTTATCTACAAACCGGATTTGAGACAAATCCGATATACGAACTACACAACTTTCCAATTTGACGTCCGGAACAGCCAATAGCTATAGCATTAAATGCGACAAGTACATGCAGGGATTTGACATCTTCTTTTGTGTAAAATCATTATTACTTATATTTTGAAATGACTATTATCTCATCATAGTGTTTACTGATCACTTTTTAAGCAAGTAATAATTATAAACTTTGCCCAACGAGTACAGTATATATTTCTGGTTACCGAGACGACGAGAGAAAAACCTTTATCGTGTGAACCAGTATGATGTTGCGTAAGCATTACGTACACCTTTTCCCAACTAATTACTCTGTGTAACTTTATTCTTCAAGCCGCATTGTGTTAAAAGGTCACGCAGAGTAATTATATTGTACAGTATATATACAAATTTCACAACCTACCTCCTTTATTGTTGAAGCATATATAATAGCTCCGATAACGAAATCTCAAAAAAAGAAAAAATGCCGAAAGCACACAATAAGCTCCCATATCTCCCTGATGATATTTTACTCGAAATCTTTAGGCTTCTCGCAGTAGATGGGCTGTCGCACCTTGCTCCAATTTTGAAGTCGGGTCGGCGAGGACTGAAGACGGTGCTCGACCCCTATGTTCTAAAGGATGCAAACATCTACAACATCTGTTGGGATCCGTTATTGATCCAAACGTCAGACGACCCAAATGGTGGCCCTAAAGATAAAGGGATTCATAGGCGTATATTCAAAAAATGCTTTAAAGCTGGAAAGAAAGTTGCAATCTACTACGAGGGCCTCCGGATTGTTTCGGAGGAGAGAGACATCAAGCGAGCCATTTCTGTTCTATCTCGTAACGTTCCCGCGGACGCTGAGGCAACACTGGCATGTGGTATCTTTTCTATTTTATATGGAAGCAAACAGATGGCGGTTCATTTTCTTCACTTATTTGATGCACATCACTTTCCTCTCAAATCGCATGGGGTTAGATTTGTAGGCAAGTCTGTGTTTCGCCTGTTGTTTACATACCAGGTGGCAATTCAAAACACGTACAAGGATACATTCGTCTATCCATCTACTCACCTCATCCCTAACCCGGACTGTGCCGCCATTTGTTGTATCCAATCCGGTTTCTTCTCTATAAACTTTCGAGATTACGACATCTTCTGTACTAATTGCGGACTTTGGTGGTTGGCGAAATCTATATGTGAGATCCTTTAGTTCTATAATCTCCAATGTATAAATATTAAAGTTTTTTTTTTATTTTTTTGTTTTAATGTGCTGTTGTATACGTCTGGTACGTACATGTGAACTTATATGAGCGGTGGTACGTACATCGATAATTTGTAGGGTATGTTATTAAATAAAACAAGACGTACGTTGATTACATACGTTGATTCTAAAAAAAACTCCGGCATACACCGGATAACGGTTCGGGGACCCAAAAAGAAAAAACAACCATCAAGTACATAATATTTATACATTAACCTAGTTGAAAACGTCGTCACTAAGGTTAATCCGCAAAAAAATAAAAACATGAAAAGAGGATCTTAAAAGGACGGGCGCAACTCCTGTGCATACCAGTAGAAAAAACAGGACTTACACCCGGTGAGGTAGCTACTGCAAGTACACCTACGGTGGAGGAAAAGAGAAGGCGACGATCTCACTTCAAAAAGGGGACCACCGAGATGGAGGTTCGCAACATGGTACATAACCAGGGCAGCGACTTCAACGGCGGTGTTCATGTGAGGGACCATGAACCAGAAAATGTTGCCAAACGCCTCGGCCTCCGTCACTTGGCCGGTCAACGTTGCGAACAGCACATAAGCAAAATTCGCATACGGATCCGTTGGTGCAAAATAGCGTAGCTTTGCCATACCTTCAGCAAAGGTGGGGGAGTTTGAAGCTAGCCTGACGCCCTCAAGATAGTTCGCTACGATGTGGCCCCTGTATAGGAGAAGCTCAAAGTAGGGCCTGAACTTAGACTCCATAGTGATGAACTGTGGCCACGTGATGAACGGACGAAGTTGAACAGTTTGGAGGTCGACAGTGTTCAGCGCCTCGACCAATACGGGGATAGGAGTGACAGATACGGGAATAAAATTGACAAGGAGGCTTGTAGGGTTTGGCAGCTTGATGGGCAGGAATATCTCGTTCGGAGGGTGTTCATTGTTTTTTTTTTTTTTTTTATTATCTTGGAGACGATATGGGCTGTGGATGGTATTTGCTGTGTGTAGGGAATAAAACATCTTCTTACGTACACACATCTATATATAGTGAGAACAGTGGTAATTTTATTTTTACTATAACAGGTAATTAACTCGGTGGTCTTTAGCAGTAAAATGTACTGATTGTATAGGAATATATTTATATAAAAATATAATGATTCAATTATGTGTTATTAGACACGCCAAAAGTAGCCAACAAGCTATGTTGGTTCTTTGGTACTCGTGTACGTATATAAGTAAAATTCACTTATATGGACGTCAAATCAGTTTGCATTAAAAATAGCAACATGTCATTGCATTAAATACGCAACTATTAGATACAAACATATTGTTAATTTCCCTATATTATATATTAGATATAGTGGTTTCAATTTTAAGTATAAAAGGGTAATATTCAATTCGAGCTACACGTGCATGTAACTGTTGATGTAGGTCTTAGCCATGTATCGTACAGAATAAGATATTCGATAAACAATTAGTTTTACTAAAACTAATAGCCAGTTATCACATCTAACAAAGTTCGTGGTTACCTTTATTAGCTTGACTTATTCTGCAAAGGTGCATCGCAGACAAAATACTTCGTTTAATATTAAAATTAGAATTGATAGGAGATAAGGTGTACACGGGAACGAGGAAATGCAAACATGTTTCGTTATAAAACTACCAAAGCATTTGACTAATTCGGCGAGCGCACCACCAGATGGTGCATTTCCTGCAACGATGCTTGTAAGGGCCCACCATATTGAGTACGTCTTCCTTCCTCATTGAGAGCGCGCATTTTAGTGCGCACTTAGGAGTTGTTATTTCCCCATCATCAGGGTAGTCAAAAAACACACCATAAGTTGTATTGTGTGATGCTCCATAGTGAATAAGCTCAGTGATGAGTTCTTCACACATATCTCCAACCTCTTCGGAGTCAAGTGGGTAGTGTTTTATAGAAAACAGCTGAAGCAAATGACCCGCCTGGACTCCGGACCCTTTACAAATGCACAACATGGCAGACGCAAGAGTAGCGTCGGCATGTGTTGGTACGTTACGCAGGAGTAAATTTACGGCCCCTTCAATGTCCCCACCTTTTGTTGCAAGATGAAGGCCTTCATAATATATGGCCGTTGGATTATCCGCATCAAGGCACCTTTCAAAAAACTTCCGGTGTCGACCACCAAACATGATATCATCGGGGTCACTGCACATGTTGAAGATGTTTGCCTCTTTCAAGACGTCGCGACGGTAAACTATAGTTTTGCCTCTATTTCCCGAACGTAGGAGTGACTGCATGTACCACCAGTGTTTTGCTGCCATTAGTTTAGCTATTCGCGCCAACAGATCGTCAGGAAGATTTGGGTTGGTCATATTTGTAGTGAAAGTATTATGTGCACATTGTAATGCAAACGATTTTATAATACAATCGTTTGATATGGTTGGGGAAGTATTTGGTAATGAATATAAATGATACTTGATATAACTGCGTGACAAGATGGCGAGGTGACATCAAACCACTAATTATTAAGATTTTAAAACATCCACTAACAAAATAGATGGAGTGTCGTTTTGAGAATATTAATGGGCCGTTAATATTTTAGGCCTCTTTACATCATAACAATATATATGATCCCCCAAATCCCCTATTAGTATACACGTGTCATAACCATATTACGGATTTGAAGTCTACTATAATCTACTATCTCAATCTCGATTATTCACTACCCGCTCAGCTTCACGTCTATTGTCAGACATGACATCAGTTGGCAACTGCGATGTGACAACTGATACCCGCAAAAGTCTTATATAGGAAGACGTAGAAGAGTTGTTTAAGGGATGTGACTTATATCTCATCGATGTGCCTTGATGAGCAAGTTTAACATGATGTGTTTGTAATCATTACTAATTACGAAATCTGGTCACAGTGTGAACTGAGGGTGTGAACAAATAATATATTCACACATGGTTCGTATTTAGGCTATATTTTGACCTCTCTCTATGTCGAATTATGTGCGTTCTAGTAACTTGTATTTTAGTATTAAACAAAAAAGAAAAATCAAATTATGCATAACGCGGATTTAAAAAAAAAAAAACTTAAAAGGGCACTTATGCATGTCGCCGTTCATTGCCATAATTATTAAAAACCCTGCAACTCCCAACTACAACTCTCCCTTTATTTAGAGTACCCTCCACAAGTTGCAAGACATACGAAACATTGTTTTAAAAAAATCAAGTGAAAATGACGACTGCAACTCGAAAAATGCCTGATATACCCGATGAAATATTGATTAAAATCCTCGGCTTTCTCGCAGTTGATGGTTTGGAGTACCTCGCTCCAATACTGAAGGCAGGTCATCGAGGTGTAGAAACGGCGCTCTCTCCCCAAGTTTTAAAGGTTGCTAACATCTTCAGCTTATGCTGGGATACGACGAAGATTCAAGCACCACATCACCCAAATGGTAGAGTCCAAAATGAAGGGATCCACAGGCGTATCTTCGAGAAATGCCTAGATGCTGGCAACCCTCGTGCAATTTTTTTCGAAGGTTTCCGGGTTGTTGCCGAGGTGGAAGACATTAAGGAAGGTATCGCACTTCTAACACGTATCGTTCCCGCGGAATCTATACCGACACTCGCTTGTGGGTTTTTTTCTATGTTAGATGGGAACTGCGAGATGGCTACACACTTTCTTCAACTGTTTGATTCACATCACTACCCACTTAAATCTCTACGAGCAAGGTTTCTGGCCAAGGCGGTGTTCCGGTTGCTGTGTAGATATCAGACGGCGCGTGTAGACACATACAGGGGCAAATTCGTCTATCCTATTGCTCCCTTTATCCCTGATCGTGAATGTGGATTATCGTGTTTATGGGAGCATGGTTTCTACTCTCTCAACTATCAAGATTATGACATTGTCTGCACAAATTGCGGCCTCTGGTGGTTGTTGAATGCTATGTCCGAGATCCTGTAGTAATTTTTTTTCATAATATGTTTCGCCGTAAACGTAATATCTAACGAATATCCTGTTGTCAACGCAGTTCTTATATCTTCTAGAATCCTTCTACGGCCTATCATTATTATAAGAACGCGGAATCTATCGCTACTTAATATGTTGTTTACGAAAGCTAAGAGGTTAGGTGCCTAAATGTGACCATCGGAGATGATTTATGAATATAAAACTATATAACTCGTACCTTCACTTTGCAAGATCACTTAAATAGGATAGTAAGACGTTAACAACCTGAAAGATGTTAGTGTAATAACAACGTTTTAAATTTCTGTGTACGTTCAAGAGTAAGTACGTTTAGTGTACGTACAAAAGTTTATAATTTAAGCAAATATGGCGAGGTAACATCAAACCACTAATTATTAAGATTTTAAAACATCCACTAACAAAATAGATGGAGTGTCGTTTTGAGAATATTAATGGGCCGTTAATATATTAGGCCTCTTTACATCATAACAATATATGATCCCCCACATCCCCTATTAGTATACACGTGTCATAACCATATTACGGGTTTGAAGTCTACTACTATAATCTACTATCTCAATCTCGATTATTCACTACCCGCTCAGCTTAACGTCTATTGTCAGACATGACATCAGTTGGCAACTGCGATGTGACAACTGATACCCGCAAAAGTCTTATATGGGAAGACGTAGAAGAGTTGTTTAAGGGATGTGACTTATATCTCATCGATGTGTCTTGATGAGTACGTTCAATATGATGTGTTTGTAATCATTACTAAGTTACGAAATCTGGTCACAGTTGTACGTAACAACCACAGTTTGAACTAAATATGTTTCTGGTTAGCATTCTATATATAATTATTAAAAACCCTGCAACTCCCAACTACAACTTTCTCTTTATTTAGAGTACCCTCCACAAGTTGCAAGACATACGAAACATTGTTTTAAAAAAATCAAGTGAAAATGACGACTGCAACTCGAAAAATGCCTGATATACCCGATGAAATATTGATTAAAATCCTCGGCTTTCTCGCAGTTGATGGTTTGGAGTACCTCGCTCCAATACTGAAGGCAGGTCATCGAGGTGTAGAAACGGCGCTCTCTCCCCAAGTTTTAAAGGTTGCTAACATTTTCAGCTTATGCTGGGATCCGACGAGGTTTCAAGCACCACATCACCCAAATGGTAGAGTCCAAAATGAAGGGATCCACAGGCGTATCTTCGAGAAATGCCTAGATGCTGGCAACAAACAGGCAATTTTTTTCGAAGGTTTCCGGGTTGTTGCCGAGGTGGAAGACATTAAGCAAGGTATCGCACTCCTAACACGTAACGTTCCCGCGGAACCTTTAGCGACACTCGCTTGTGGGTTTTTTTCTATGTTAGATGGGAACTGCGAGATGGCACAACATTTTCTTCAACTGTTTGATTCACACCACTACCCACTTAAATCGGAACGAGCAAGGTTTCTGGCCAAGGGGGTGTTCCGGTTGCTGTGTAGATATCAGACGGCGCAAGTAGACACATACAGGAACACATTCGTCTATCCTATTGCTCCCTTTATCCCTTCTCCGGAATGTGGTCGATTGTGTTTATTGAAGCATGGTTTCAAAAACAAATGGTATGAAGAGGTGGAAGACATTGGATGCAGATATTGCGGCCTCTGGTGGTTGGCGAAATCTATGTCCGAGATCTTGTAGTTACTTTTCTCATAATATGTTTCGCCCTAAACGTAATATGTAACGAATTTCTAGAATCCTTCTACGGCAACTAAATCCGTTTACAATGTCTCCCTGTTGTAGTACCATTTTGGTTCATGTAACACGTAGGTTGTATCCTTCATAAGAACGCGGAATCTATCGCTACTTAATATGTTGTTTACGAAAACTAAGAGGTTGGGTGCCTAAAACTCGTACCTACCCATTGCAAAACCACTTATATATAATACTAAGACGTACACAACCTGAAAGATATTAGTGTAATACGTACAAGGCCTTAAAGTATATACTATTGTACGTACATTAAACGTACATATTCTTGAACGTACACTGAAATTATTAGATTTTGCAATTTGCGTGTTCGTAGAATGGGAAGGAATAGTTCAGGCATTATCTCCCTTTATGCAATTATTGTTTGGGTGAGCAAAACCCCCTTTATGCAAATTAATTATAAATATATCCGCTGACGCAGATTCTTCTATTTCGTATTAGTATATACGTGGCGCCACCATAATAACGGATGTCAAATGCGTTATACACTACTTAGACAATTATTTCTCTTAAATTCCGCTAGGCTCTACTTAGGGTAGACATGACAGCAGTAGGTTGAAAGAAGTGACAACTCCTACCCCCCAAGTCGTGTTATCTCAGCGTGATGTGATTTATATCTCAGCGAGTTTTACCCTAAACAGTAGTAAGTGACGTTTGTCTCGGCGCATTACAACAATAAACGGGTAGGGTGTTAGCTTAAATACGTATCTCGTTAGCGTTCTATAAATTATAATTACCAGACCCACCGAGTGCAACCTGAACTTTGTGTTCTTCAAACACCCTTCTGTACAAGTTGTAGTTCCTACTGAAAAATCACAGCAAGATGGCGTCTGCGTCTCAAAAATGCCTCATCTACCAGATGAGATGTTGATTATCATCTTCGGGTTTCTCGCAGTTGATGGTTTGAACTACCTAGCTCCAATAGTCAAGGCAGGACCTCGAGGAGTCAAAACAGCGCTTAGGCCTCAAGTTCTCAAGGATGCTAACATCTCCAGCATTACTTGCCATCCTTCTTGGTTCCAAAAATTACATCATCGAAATCGTAGAATAAAAGAGGAAGGGATGCACCAGCGTATCTTCCAAAAATGCCTTGACGCTGGGAACGAAAAGGCAATCTATTACGAAGGTCTCCGGGTTGTTGCCGAGGAAAGCGACATTGAGGGAGGTATTGCACTTCTAAGTCGTAACGTACCCGCAAGAGATGATGCCACACTAGCATGTGGATTTTTTTCAATGTTACATGGGAACCTCGACATGGCGGGTCATTATCTGTACCTGTTTTTGGAATACCACTACCAACTAAATACAACTCAAACAAGGATTTTGGGCAGGGAGTTGTTCATGTTGCTGGGTAGATATCAGACGGCGCGACAAAACACGTACAAGGATACATTCGTCTATCCGATTGCCCCTTTGATCCCATCTCCGGAATGTGCTAAATTGTGTTTATTGGAGCATGGTCTGTACTCTCTCAACTATCGAGACTATGACATGGTGTGCAACAATTGCGGCCTTTGGTGGTTGGCGAAATCTATATCCGAGATCCTTTAGTTATATTATCTCTTTAGATGTTTCGCCCTAAACGTTTCATCTAAATGCCTTCTGTTATAAACGCAGTACTAATATCTACGTCATAGGCTTTACGCGGACTAAATCCGGCCTTTTGTTTCAATGGTTTTCTCTTCTACTTATTTTTAAGCATGTACCACTTGATGTTGTTTCCTTTCCTTTTGTAACTGTTCTATCTTGCAAAAGAACTATACACAATAGATATATCTGCCAATTGTGTATGTACAACAAAGTGTGTGTGGGTACATGGGTCCTTACGTTTGGTACGAGAAATGTATAATTTTGTTACTACTGTGCATTCGGTTGGTGAAGTCGGGAAGTGTTCAAATCCCTATGATTTCAAGGTATCGGGCCTCAATTTTGATAAGCCCAGTCGGTATGGATTTGTTGTTTATTTCTTTAACTCAAACAACATTCGGTCAAATTTAATAAGCCCATTCGAACGCACATCAGAAGGCCTCAATTTTTAGAGTTTGAGTTGAGAACCCATTTAAAAATTTCAAAAATACATCGGCCTTACTGAGAAAAACAATTTAAAAGTAAACAATACAATTTCTTTTCGCATTGGGCCTCCAATGTTGCTGGACCGGCAATTTATGGTTTTTTAATACGTAAACTACGAATTAAAGTAAATTTGAAATCTAAACCCGAAGAAAAACAAAGAAAGCCAAGAGTCGCGACGTTTTGTTTTATTTAAATAGCATCACCCTGTCTCCTTTCCAAACCCAGGGTAGACACGAGTAACTGGATCTTATCAGAAAAACCATGGAGTTTAGAGTTGATGCCATCGCTGATCTTAGACCAGGAAAAACGAATTGGATTATCCAAGCGAAGGTCTTGAATTCGTGGTATGTTACTGAGTTCTTTTGGAAGCGGGTTCTGCTCCTTGCTGATACACGGGTTAGTCCACTTTGCTATGTAAAATATTTGCACGAAGTTGTTAACCAACGCAGTGGTCTTATACACAATTGATATGCAACTTGTAGGGTGACACAATCGAGGTGGCGTTTTTACCAGGGACCTATAAGAAAATGAGGAAGTATATCTATGATGGTGATTGGTATGAAATTAGAAATTTCAAGGTCATCCAGCCAACACTTAGGGAGAGGAACACACATCATCCTTTCCAAATCAAATTTACTGATGAGTCGACGATGGGCCTGCTCCCACAGGTGAATCAAAAACACTACTTCCGTTTCGAAGATTTGGGTGATATATCTCGAGGGAGAATTACCCATCCCATATCATTCGGTACGCTTATCTTCAATTTTCAATTACACAAATCGGTTGAAAAATTTTTTAATAGATATATTTGTGATTATCACTAGTTTTTAGGTCTCATACTAAATAAATAGGTTAGTAGACAATTTCATATCAAAATACATAGGTCGTAACATTTAAAGTATGTGTCTACCCCGAATCAGATGTCTGTGGGTGTGTAGTTGGGGTGGAAGACAAAAGATTCCTCGAGGGGGCAAATGCGGCCAATGAAGTTATCCTCACCCTACTGAATGGGAGGTAAAGAAGATTTGTGCTACCTTTTCAATACATTTACAGTTAAAGTTATTTCGTATTCCCGTTCAATATTAACATGAGAAAATCGTAGGAATGAAACCCTAAAGTGTCGTGCCCTAGATGATTATGCTGCTCGCTTCATAAATGCTTGGGAAGCACTCGGGTGTCATCTTACTTTTACATCTGAACCCGTCTTTTGTATTTTGCGGTTCTGGAAGGTTGGAAGCTACGAAGGTATGTTCGATTTGATAGATCAGATAAGGAAACCAGTCTTGTGAAACCATATACAACTAATTCTGTAAATGTTCTGAAGGTGCTCCTTGCCTCGTCAACACAACCGCCTCTTCGCTGTTCTATATAAAACCAGATTTCGAGGGAATGGAACATCACAAGGAGATGTAAGCTCTTTGTTTTCCTACTAAAAGACGTAATTGTATTTGTTGCTACTATCAAATACGTTAATACACTTTCTATATATACCGCAGATCTGAAATCGCTGGACGTTACTATATAGAACATGTAATGGAGCACGTAGGGGAGAATGCAAACCCTTGAGAATAAAGGAACTGGATGGGCGAAAGGGAGAACTCAAAGAGTGTAGCATATTTATTTAAAGAACCGGCACAGATCTATGCAATTTATTAACTATTTTTTCCCCGGTATGTTTGTACTTTTGAGTGAACCCAATGTTACGCTGATTATGGATAATGTATGGTTATGTTTTGTATACAAAATATAAAATTTAGTACACTGCAATATATGTACGTACATAACAATAGTTATCTACGATAAGTGAACATGTCAACACTATCCAACCATCGCATTATGTTCTCTCTAATGGACCATAGAAAGCCCACAAACAGATATATTTCGCTTTAAAAAACTTCTTATTCAAACAGAAAACCGTATGCTTGAGATTTCTAAAAAGCCCACACGAGTAATAGGCCCATTTAGGGCAGCCGGCCACAATTTCTCCAACAATTATAGTAACAAAAATGTGGGCTTAGAAAAAAAAGGGCTATGTTGGCACTTACGAAAAAAGAGTATTATCCTCACGCCAATAAAAGATAACACGTCTATTGTCGCCCATGCACTACGTATTAGCTGGACATGTTGTACGGTTGTGGCCAACCTGTTGACACTGAGAACAAGCATGCTGTTTGCGGGGCCGCTTCGTCTCCAACGCAACCTCGACAAAAGACTTCCTCCTCGTCATCTTTGGCCTTCCTGGAGGATTCCTAACAAAAGGCGGTTTACATCTGGACGGTGTAATATCAGTAGGAACGATGCAGGATATATCTATCGGCATTATCGCCTCCGCATACCCACTGCAGAGGCTGTCTCTGCGGAAGTATGGATGGTGCTGGTTTATAACTGATACGTTGGCCGTATATGCGGCTGCGATAGCATGTACGCATGGCATCCTCTCTAGATCAAAACGCCTACATGAACACCTCTTATACCTCAGATTGACAACATGCGTTGAGTTACCACCACTTACTTCAAATCGATCTTCATCAATTTCTTGAACCTTTAGACGCCTTGACTGTTCAATACGTGCCTATGAGTAAATCAAAGCGTAAGTTCATATAACCAAAACAACAAAACATATCCACTACATTTTTCAGGCCTTTCGTTAACATATATATTGATGGATATGTTAATGAATGTCACACCTGTAACAGGTTCTCCACTCCTTTGGTGAGTAAAGTTGGCATTGCGGCAGCTTGTTTTCTCCTTGTAGCAAACCAACGTGTCAACATATTCCGAACAGCTTCTAGTAACTCTACAATGGGATAGGCTCTGGCAGGATTCAGAACTTTGTTTAGCGATTCTGCAATGTTGCTCGTGGTGAAGTTGTACCTATCACCAGGAAAGTGCGCCCTGCTCCACTTGGTTACATCTGCACGAACCAAGTAAGCATGCAGTTGCGGATTCGCTTCTTGAATTTGCTGGAAGATTTCTTCGAAATCAACTACACGGTACGCTGCAGCTGCTTTTTTACCAGCCGGAATGTTTCGCTCCCACTAAATCTCAGGATAATATTCTTGTGAAGATGATAAGTGCAGATTCCTCGACTTGCCAGGGGGTACACTTTAGCGATAGCTTTACCAATAGATTTATGCCGGTCAGATATCAGTGCAAGCTCTTCATCATCAGGAATGACACTACTTAATTGAGTAAAGAACCATTCCCACGACACGTCGTTCTCTGTATCAACAACCGCATACGCCAGAGGGAAAATATTAAAATTCCCATCTTGTGTTGTCGCTATCAGAAGAGTCCCTTTGAATTCACCTTTCAAAAAGGTTCCATCTACAACTACAACTTTCCGCATATACCTGAAACCCTTAATGCATCCAGCAATCGCAATGAAAACATACTTGAATCTGTCTTCTGCATCAACGACCAGTCTAGTAAGGGTCCCCGGATTAGAGGACCTCAGCCTGTATAAATATGCCGGTAATTCAGCGTATCCACTTTCAGGTGTACCCCTAACATACTCCCGCGCCTTTATAAGTGTACGATGTGCCTTCCAGTAGCCAAGCTATTATATGAAAATGGTCAGTAAAAGACATCAGCACTAAACAATATCAACTAGATCGAATTATATATATGTGCAGTGCAGGCCATAGAATCAACTAATTTCTGACAAACTCAACAAACTTAAGCTACGATCTGTTTGTACACCCTACAAACAAGTACACTCACAGAGCCAACCAAAAAACAAACATATTCAAGTATTCCAGTAGCCAACCTGTACACCATATCGTAGGTTGAGCCCATCCCCAACAAGATTTGGCACAACAAAACTTCCCACACCACCAACATAATCCTTGTATAATTGAGCTAGGATTGGTGGTTTAGCATTACGGCTACGGCCATATCGTTCCGTAACAGAGCAAGTATGTTCACGACAATATATGCGAATATGAAACACCGGCGAATCACCCATGGTTGAAGCCCGTATTCTCCATTTACAACCTTTTACCCAACACTCAACGATTAACAAAACGGGCGTTGAATATCGAACATTGTAATCATATTTATCTAATACACTCAGCACCCTCAACCTTGCCACCAACGTTTCTTTGCTATCAAACTTATCCCCCACAGCAATATCACCACCTCCGTTTTCTATTTTGCGAACCTCCTTCTCAATTGCATCAGTTGCAGAGTTATTCTTGCGGGTACGGTTATTTGATTCTGTGTTACACACATTTTCCTCTATACAAGACCCACCCCCAGGTCCGTCGTCCAATGATTCCTCTGCTTCATCCGGGGCGAAGTTGGAGTACAGCAGATAGTCTTCATCCCCTGAACTTGCACCATCGCTGTCGTCACAGTAATCAAATCTACTGTTGTCCTCGTCATCTGCTTCATCTTCATCTAAATCATTTCCTACATTATCTTCACCGTCTTCCTTCCGACTCTCGTATTCATCATCTTTCTCTCCCATTTCCTCTGCCACGCCTACGAAATCATCTACAACGACTTCAGGGGTCTTGGGTGTTGGTTCAGGGGTTTTCTCTTTAACTTCCTCGAACAAGGTTTCACCAGATTTAGCTTCGATCTCAACGCATAGCCGGATGAGTTCACTCCTATGCTGTTTGAGAAAGTTTTGAAACTGCTGACCATTCGAAACAATCACCGGTGGCATATAACATCCGCTTTTTTATATCTATCTAACATATAACTCAACTTTATCGCGGAAGTTCTTTCACAGAAACCAAAGTCATCGTACACCATAGCAGTAAAGTCTTCAAACTTTGTTTCTTTATCGGCAACTATAATCCTGCACCCTTTCCTAGTATCAACATCAAACAACCAGCGCTTTTTGTCTACCCTCCACCTCCCACACGCCAATACGATATCTTGCTCTTCCATGGATGAACCGAGATCAAAGATTAAAGAAACTGAGTAGGATAAAGACGTTTGCTCCGGCAGACAAACAGAACACGATTGATGAATCTGCTACAAACTTTATTACATGAACACCATAGATCGGAAGAACAAGAAAGGTGTTTAGATCTTCTTCCAATAAGTCTATCGCAACGCTCGACTGTCTTTGCCAGCTCAAACAAATTCGTGTTATTCTGGTAAGACTTTACAGCTGTCAATCTTGCTTACTAAATCTACCACGGACAAGAAGCCTACCACAACACTACGAAAACTATTTCAAAAAACAAACAAAGTATACCAAAAATATCTGTAAGGAGAGAAGGCTGTCGCATAAATCTGTCGCAACATGCCATTAGTCTACCATAAATATCTAAACACCCTGTTATGTTTGCCGCTACACGCGCTTAAAACAAAAGTCTATCATCAAAGGGAAATTCCTCTACCAACTTAATCTAACGAATCGATTTCATCTACGTCCACCGATAAATGTACCAACACTACAACTAAGTCTACCATCTACAGTGACCGATAAGTGTACCAAGACTACAACTAAGTGTACCAAAAATATCTGACGTACACCTTTAATCAGTCCACGTGTATAAATCTACCATCAAAGGATCGGTAGACTTAGTCCCAACTTCCAATGTTTTTTTTATTTTTCTAATGGCATTAGCCGTAATTACGTTTTTTCTCAACACTAGTTTTAGGGGTAGTATAGGTACAAGGTGTTAGTCTAGTCATTACAAACGATTGTATGTTGCTTTTGTAATAAGGAAGCTTTTATGCAATATTCTAGTAACTCTCCCAAAAATATATTACATAATATATTAATCAATGATGTATCATCACAATAATGTATGACCACCATGGAAAAACCTCGGCTCCGCCCTCATCCCTTGTGGAGAGAACCTTGCGTCCAACCTCCTCCACCATGGAGAGAATCTTGGCTCCGCCTTCCTCCCTTGGGGAGATAACCTTGCGTCCAACCTCCTCCACCTTTCTCCCTTGGAGAGATAACCTTGTGTCCAAACTTCTCTACCATAGAGAGAACCTCGGCTCTACTCTCTTCCTGTGTGGAGAGAACATGTTCACGTTATTTTTGCTATCTCAAAATGGCTTGCTCTAACAACCAATGAAAGTAAAAACCTTTTTCTAACGTCACAAAATCTTTTGATAGTAACTGATCTTAAATTTTTCAATGTATATGTGGAAGTGTCTTTGACACACCATGATGTAGCCTTTGCCTCTGTAACGCCTCAACCACTACCTTGCTTAGTGAGCCCATGTCCACTCTCAGTCCATGGGCCCATCTTCCTAAGTGGGCCCCACATCTATTCCCGGCCCGTGGATCCACCCATATTTAACGGTCGGTTTGTTACGTCTGAGAGGCTTTAAAAACTTGTCTACCGACCCTACAAATAAAAAAATGATATTTTCCTGTGTTTTGTCCTCACTCACACAGTTCCAACAATCACTTCCAGGAAGGTTACTCATAATGAAGTTTTCTCAAGATCCTTGAGTGAAAAAATAAGTGCATTTTGGTGACATATGTGGCCAAATAAATTCTTTTAAACATTTCCGCAAACCAGGGTGTCACAGTCTTTAAGCTCCTATAGATCTATCAACAACGATTTATGTTTTTCCAATCTATCTATCTATGTTTGTTGTAAACTTGGTGTTTGATTAGCCTATGTTATCAATCCATTAGGTTGATGAACTTCTACTCGTTATCTCCATTTGAGATTGAATGAATAATGGTAACAATTATGTTTGCAAAAAAGAAGGGTTTATGACCAACCAATCAAGGTTGAGAAATTAGAAGAAAATTAATTTGACATAATTAAAGAAGCAATAGAAAATTATAAGCACGGTAATATATGAATCCTAAATAATTCAAAGATGAAAACAAATAAATTAAATAAAATAATCTAAAAATACTACATTAAATTTTAAAATATAGTATTAAGAAAAGAAGACGCATATATTAATCATTTTTTTGGATCTTTCTTATTCCCAACTAAAAAAAGAGAAAGTAGGAGAAAATTTTGGTTTAAAAAACTAAGAAAAATTGACCTTCCCATAAAAAAAATTTCTGATTAAATAAAGTTGAAAGCAGTGTTTTTGAATAAATTATTTAAATATGAGACGATCTATGTTTATATAGAAGTGAGTATTTACAAAATTTAGAATTAATAATTAACTGTATATTTTCCTTAATATATATTTTTTATTTTGTAGAATTAATAACTTAAAATTAAAAATAAGTAAATAATATTATAATTTCGAATTTTATGAAATATATATATATAATCTCCTTATAATTATTTTTAAAAACTTTGTTATTTTTTTATAAATTATGTAATTTTTGATAATTATCTTTTTACATTATTAATATTTTTTAAATTAAAATAATTTTATTTTTGTTGTAATCAAATTCCTCCTATTAAATATTAAATTTTACACATATTGAAATCTAAGGTTGATAACTTGACATATGTCAAAATCTTGTTAATGGCTAACTTTCAAAATCCAACTTTATATAATAAGATTGTTATTATTTTCTTTGGTAATTACTCATTTGTGACGATATATATAATACCAAAACAATGTTAAATTTTGTAATACTTATCTTAAATTTATTAGGATTAAGAAATAAATATGAATGTTGTAACTATTGGATATATATCTATCTATTCTAGATTTCATTCTATATAAAAATACTATCTTAAAATGATAGCTCACACGTGCGATGCGCGACGTATGATGCATGACATGTGACGCGCCATACTCACAAGAAAAATAAATATTTTTCAAACTAAAAATTAAAATAAAAATCCAGTGAAAGTTACTGTATAAATTTTTCCAAAAATAAAAAATTTAGTCTTTGATTTTTCTCAAAATTAAATGTTCCAAATTATAAAAATATTAGTAAAGTCTTAGCTAGATAAACATTGAAGTTTTTTTAAAGCGGACCTCGTAAAACCTACTAACGTTTGTTTTACCAACCCAAAAATATTACTTTAATCTTGAACCCTCAATTCAAATAGAAAAAAAAGTATGACATTTTATAGGTGTTATTAACTTTATTAGACATCCAAATTAAATACTATCGCATAAACTACTGTATACTCTAAAATGGAAGCACATAATTCATGTATAGTGTCTAATCGGTGTTTAGGACCGGCGCCTAAGACGCTTTTTATAACAATTTTACCTTTGTGATGTAAAGATATGACATGTATAGTCGTGAAGTAATATTGTGTAATATGTAGTTCAAATCGATCGGTCACAAGTCACAAATCACAATAATGTGCAGTTACTAACTCTTGTGCTTGAATAATTACTAATTAGTTCTCGAGAACACCTTAATCAATCATCCCTTTTTAAAAATTCTATGAGCAACTTAAATCTATTACTTAGCAATGGTACGAATGAATTCTAATAAAAAGAGTTACTTCTTGTCCCAAAACAATAGTCAAACACGTAGAAGACTTAACTCTAAGAAATATGTAGAAAAAAAGAAAAACAATATTTAAAAAAGACTTATACTATAAATAAATAAAAAAAAAAAAAAAAAAAAAAAAAAAACAATATTTTCTTTTCGAATGAAAGAGATTAGTTTAAACACTTACAATGTAGTAACAATGTGACAGTTTGGCCGAGTGGTCTAAGGCGCCAGATTTAGGCTCTGGTCCGAAAGGGCGTGGGTTCAAATCCCACAGCTGTCAATTTTTGTTTTTTTTTTTATTATAATCTTTGACTCCTTTGTTCGTCTTTATTTTACAATCAACCAATCACATTCGTTATTTGTTACATCGGTCAACTTCAAGTAAACATGATCTCGAAAAATGAAAATATTACTATTATGTACTGGGTCAACTTCAAGTTAGAACAGTGCATGTTTTTTTTTAAAAATGATTTTTGTTTTTTTTCTTTTTAATAATGGACAAATTAAAATATAAATGGGTCAAGATCAACTGATCAAGTAAACATGGATGTAGTCATGTAGTATATTAGTATCCATAAACAGGTTGTCCAAATCAACTAATATCATATATAGCCAGATTCCTCAATAGTCATTAGTCAATACTTTGTGGGAAAAAAAAAAGTCATTAGTCAATACATAATCCTTAATTATTATTTTTAATTTTTAATATAAGTCCTTTCATTCTAAATTGCCTTTTCTTTTTTCCTACCCATTCTTCCAATGCTCCAAGTCCAATGTAAAGCCATAAATCATATATTAAGCATTTGTTAATTGTGATTATAGGATTAATATTTCAACAGAATTCAAATTTGAAAATAAACAAACTTTTGACAGAAGAATTTGGTTCTCACTCTTTTTTTTTGGTTTGCTTGGCCAAAAAGACAAATGATAATGTTTGGCAGATTGCATCTATGTTCATAAAAAAACACACACACACAACTTGTTATATAAAAAAAAAAAAAAATCCCATATCAAGACAGCTAATGAGCTCTTGATTCCTCTAGTCAGAAGTTTGAAGACGTGTTAATGAAATATATATTTGGAAAGAGAAATGATGATACTTGTTTTGTTTATATTTAGTACTCCAATATACTATACATTTAGTACTCTATAGTCAAATACTATGTTGAGTACAATCATTTCAGTTTCAACGATTGCTACTCTTTGACCAAAAACTAAAAAAGGTAGTATTTATTTTTTTCATCAGCCAAACTCGATTTCCCTTTCAAACACATCAAAACTATGATTGGTTAACAAAGCAAATATAATGCGATTTTTCATATGTGTTGTTCTCATTCTAGTGATATAACTTAATTTGAATGGAACATTATGGAGGCAGAATAAAGCCTTGTGAAAATTACTTAGTGTTATCTATACCGCTCATAACTAAAGTAAGATTTTTTTAACAGTATGCAATATTCAGATTTTAACAAAGAGATAGAGCTAAATTATACACTAGTAATTAAGTAGTAACTATACATTCTGGTCCCATGATATGGAATGGATATATGCATTGTGAGATTAAACATATATAAGCATGTGTATGAGTAATTGAGTATGAGTGGGAATACATTAATGCCTTTATATGCAACTTGGCCGAATTATCAAATTATGTGACTTCTGAAACTTATATTGCGTCTTTGGCCTTTTCACATCCGTGACATGACATGATACCTCCAAATCTCCAATCCAATATCTTCTTGCCCGTATATACTTATATATAAACATTTGACCTCGTGTATTCAGATAATAAAATTCTCTCATATCATTTTCTCTTCAATTTCAACTCATCTAAACCATGAAGTCACTTTCAGAGACCATTTTGATCATCTTCTTCTTTTTCTTCTTCTTCTTTGGCTTTGCACTTGCGAAACAGAGCTTCCAACCAGAGATTGATGCTTTAAGGTCCTTCAAGAATGACATTTCCAGCGACCCTTTAGGAGTATTGTCGGATTGGACCACCACCGGTTCGGTACGACACTGCAACTGGACCGGAATCACCTGCGATAGTACCGGTCACGTTGTCTCGGTTTCCTTGCTGGAGAAGCGACTTGGAGGTGTTCTGTCTCCAGCCATAGCAAATCTCACCTATCTCCAGGTTCTTGATCTCACTTCAAATAATTTTACCGGCGAGATACCTGCTAAAATAGGAAAGTTAACCGAGCTTAACCAGCTTATTCTTTACTTCAACTATTTCTCTGGTTTGATTCCTTCTGAGATTTGGGAGCTTAAGAATATTGTGTATCTTGATCTTAGAAACAATTTGTTGTCCGGTGATGTTCCTGAAGCAATCTGCAAAACCAGTTCTTTGGTATTGATTGGGTTTGATTACAACAACTTAACCGGGAAAATACCAGAATGCTTAGGAGATTTGGTTCACCTCCAAATGTTTGTAGCAGCTGGTAACCGGTTAAGTGGTTCTATTCCGGTCTCAATTGGTACTCTGGCTAATCTTACCGATTTAGACCTGAGTGGCAACCAGCTAACCGGAAAAATACCAAGAGATTTTGGAAATCTCTCGAATTTACAGGCTCTCGTTTTAACTGAAAACTTGTTGGAAGGAGAAATACCGGCTGAGATCGGAAACTGCTCGAGCTTGGTCCAACTTGAGCTGTATGATAACCAGTTAACCGGGAAGATACCAGCTGAATTAGGGAATTTGGTTCAGCTGCAAGCACTCCGGATATACAAGAACAAACTAACTTCTTCAATTCCATCCTCATTGTTTCGGTTAACTCAGTTAACCCGATTGGGTTTATCAGAAAACCAGTTGGTTGGAACGATACCGGAAGAAATCGGTTTTCTCAAGTCACTTGAAGTCCTAACGCTTCATTCCAACAACTTTACAGGGGAGTTTCCACAGTCCATCACAAACTTGAGGAACTTGACAGTGATAACGATGGGGTTCAACTCTATTTCCGGTGAGCTCCCGGCGGATCTAGGGCTTCTTACAAACCTTAGAAACCTTTCAGCGCACGACAATCTTCTCACCGGACCAATACCTTCTAGCATACGTAACTGCACCAATCTTAAACTCCTGGACCTGTCTCGCAACATGATGACTGGCGAGATCCCGCGAGGTTTCGGACGGATGAATCTTACGACAGTTTCTATCGGGCGGAATCGTTTTACCGGTGCGATTCCAGATGATATCTTCAACTGTTCAAACGTGGAAATTCTTAGTGTGGCAGACAACAACTTAACAGGAACTCTCAAGCCATTGGTTGGGAAGCTTAAGAAACTCAAGATTTTGCAAGTTTCATATAACTCTCTCACTGGACTGATCCCTCGAGAGATAGGGAATCTGAAAGAGTTGAATATCTTGTACCTTCACGCTAATGGTTTTACAGGGAGGATTCCAAGAGAGGTGTCGAATCTCACTCTCCTCCAGGGGCTACGGCTGCATACAAATGATCTTGAAGGTCCAATTCCTGAAGAAATGTTTGATATGAAGCAACTCTCAGTTCTTGATCTATCCAAGAACAAATTCTCCGGTCCAATCCCTGTCTTGTTCTCGAAGCTCGACTCGCTTACATACTTAGATCTTCATGGAAACAAGTTCAACGGATCTATCCCTGCAAGCCTTAAGTCTCTTTCGCTTCTCAACACATTCGATATCTCTGACAATCGTCTCATCGGGACCATCCCTGGCGAGCTGTTAGCTTCGATGAAAAACATGCAGCTTTACCTCAACTTCTCAAACAACTTCTTGACTGGAACCATACCAAACGAGCTTGGGAAGCTTGAAATGGTTCAAGAAATAGACTTTTCCAACAATCTCTTGTCCGGGTCTATTCCAAGATCTCTACACGCCTGCAAAAACGTCTTCTCACTGGATTTTTCACGGAACAATCTCTCAGGTCAGATCCCAGATGAAGTCTTTCAACAAGGAGGCATGGATATGATTATCAGCTTGAACCTTTCAAGGAACAGTTTCTCTGGAGAAATCCCTAAGAGCTTCGGGAACATGACGCATTTGGTCTCCTTGGATCTCTCTAGTAATAGACTCACAGGTGAAATTCCAGAGTGTCTTGCCAATCTCTCCGCTCTGAAACATCTCAAACTAGCTTCAAACCACCTCAAAGGTCATGTTCCTGAAAACGGTGTGTTCAAAAACATCAACGCGTCTGATCTGATGGGAAACACAGATCTCTGTGGCAGCAAGAGGCCTCTCAAGACATGTATGATCAAGAAGAAGAAGTCGAGCCATTTCGCTAAGAGAACTGCAATCATCGTGATTGTTCTTGGATCAGCCGCGGCTCTTCTTCTTGTTCTGCTTCTTGTTCTGTTTCTCACCTGTCGCAAGAAAAAGGAAAAAAAGATTGAAAACTCATCAGAGTCTTCATTACCTGATTTGGATTCAGCTCTGAAGCTAAAGAGATTCGATCCGAAAGAGTTGGAACAAGCTACAGATTCATTCAACAGTGCCAACATCATTGGTTCAAGCAGCTTAAGTACAGTGTACAAAGGTCAGCTAGAAGATGGAACAGTGATTGCAGTAAAAGTATTGAATCTGAAGCAATTCTCTGCAGAGTCAGATAAATGGTTCTACACAGAAGCGAAAACATTGAGCCAACTAAAGCATCGGAACCTGGTGAAAATCTTAGGGTTTGCTTGGGAAAGCGGAAAAATGAAAGCTTTAGTGCTTCCCTTTATGGAGAACGGAAGCTTGGAGAACACGATTCACGGCTCTGCTGCACCAATTGGGTCTTTATCCGAGAGAATCGATCTTTGTGTTCATATCGCGAGCGGAATCGACTATCTTCATTCTGGATATGGTTTTCCAATTGTTCATTGTGATCTGAAGCCAGCGAATGTACTCCTCGACTCTGATCGTGTTGCTCACGTAAGCGATTTTGGAACTGCTCGGATTTTAGGGCTACGTGAAGATGGAAGCACCACAGCTTCAACGTCAGCTTTCCAAGGCACAATTGGATACTTAGCTCCAGGTAAAATACTCAAAAACCCTAATTTTCACATCCAATTTCATACTCAATTTTCAAAACCCTAATTAAGCCATCGAAATACAATCTCATATTTCATGAACAGAGTTTGCTTATATGAGGAAAGTGACAACAAAAGCGGATGTATTCAGCTTCGGGATCATAATGATGGAGCTAATAACGAAACAGAGACCAACTTCGTTGAATGATAAAGAATCACAAGGCATGACTTTGCGTCAATTGGTGGAAAAATCGATTGAAGATGGAACAGAAGGGATAATTAGGGTTCTTGATTCTGAACTTGGGGACGCTATTGTTACTCGGAAACAGGAAGAGGCTATCGAAGACTTGTTGAAACTTTGTTTGTTCTGTACAAGCTCTAGACCTGAAGATCGACCTGATATGAACGAGATTCTTACACATCTGATGAAGCTTAGAGGCAAAGCGAATTCATTTCAAGAATATCGACAAGTTTAGTAGCAAAGCTTTCTTCTTTGTTGACAAAATTTTCGAATATGTCAAACTCTGTTTCTATAGTTGAATAAACGTTTTCATTTTTATTTTTTTTGAATTATTATTGGAGATGGACAAAAATGTTCTGAATTGGTAGAAAGAATGTATAAGGTTATGCATTACTAACAAAACTCACACGCAGTCGTATTGCAGGACTAGTTACAAGATTACTAAAAGAACTCACATATTATTGTGAATCTTATCTTCTTTGTTTGGTGATGAAACATGTGGATCATGAACTCCTTCAAGGTTGTCCAATTGTTTTGAAAGAAGACAATTGTCTGAATCTTGTGTTTGTTGGTGCTGTTGTTTCAGGTTGTTGTCTGATGGTTGAAAAGAAACGAAACAGAACAAGGACAGGGAAGCCAATGTGTTTCCGCTTACTCTTTTCACCGTTTTTGTAGTATAATCTACCCAAAATTGTAGCTGCTGCTTGGCAGGAGAGAACAAAATTCCTTCTTGAGTAGGTAACGGTGACTAGACTCTACTGAAATCTAGCAAATTAGCTATGTGTCTTGAAATGGGTTCTGCAGAGTCATCAAAGTAGAAGAAGTCAAATAGGATTCATTAATTCTCGTTTAATTTACTGTAACACTTTGATGTTGCACTGTTGTCTGTATCATTCAATAGAAACTATTAGACTAACTTTGTTTCAATTTAGAAAAGAAAACAAACTTTGATGTAGACAATAAGATCATTAAGCAGCAATTAATGAGATAAGGATCTTTGTCTAAGTCCAAATGTGACAGTTGTCCTCAGGTTAAAATTAAACTGGCAACACATTTGAAAAAAGTGTAGAGACTTAAGGTTTAGAACTATGCTCGTCAGCCAGTTGTCATTTACTACTCTCCAATGTGTTTGATAGAATCTGAAAAACAAAAAAAACATAGTGAGGAATGATATATCATGGTTTTTTTGGTCTTAATGATATAAGTGTGTTTTTATAGTCTTTTGATTTGTTTTTATGGTTTTTTTGAGTCTTTGTAAATATCAATTGATTTGAGATTAACATGAAATAAAAAAATCCATAAAATTTCCAACAAATCTCTGACCATCTTATATATATTTTTGACGAATTTTCGACCAAACATTATTTTATAAATAAAAATGATTAGATAATTAAATCGGAAATTGGTAGGAAGTTTCCAACTAATTTTATTTTTACAATAAAAGTGAATAAATAATTAGATAATTAATTAGTTTATTGGTAATTGGTAGGAAATTTCAGACTAATTTCCGATCATTTTTTATTTTTATTTTTTTAAATCCAAAAATTAGAGAATGGAATTCGCTTAACATAACCTTTTGCCATAATCTGTTGACTATGATGATAAAAACAAGTTTTTGAAACATTAGAAAAGAGTTGCTCAACAGTTATTTTCTGGTTCCTTTTGAACAAAAGTCTGTAAGATTTTTTGGTTTGACTGTTTGATTCTATCAAGCATTGGCAAAATAAATATTTCGAGATTGACTTTAAATGAAGAGTACTTCAAGATTTATAAAGTCATGGTCGATATCAGTGACGGATCTAGAACAAAAATTTATATGGGGCACAAATCATTTATTATTAATAATATTAAATATATAAAATGCAATAATTTAAATTAAATATTATTTTATTTGGTTTTTAAATTTACTTAATATGCATTGTAAATGTATTTAGAATGAAATTATATCTAAAGATATATTATTTATACATAATGTAAACTCTTTATATTTTGTGAAATAGTTTAAACTCTTTGTATATAAGTTAAATTACAAAAAGCGATAGTATGTTATACTGTACTAATTTACTAGTTTTGTAATATTTTAACAAATATACAGTAGAAAAGAAGGATAGTTGTTGAGAAAAAAGTTAAAAAAAAAAATAATAATTTAACTGATATAAAAAAAAATAATATGGTAAATATAATAGGAAAACGTTCAGTACTAAAAATAAATAGGACAACATTGATCAAAGCAACAAATAATTTCAAAAAGTAGTTTCGAACTCGTCACTTAAGACTTAAGAGGCTATAAAGCTACATGGGGCACTTAACTACCAAATAAGCTATGAAAGATAATTAAACAATGGTAAATCAGAAATATTTTATTATTAGCATGGGGCACTTACCCCACCCCATATGCATGTAGATCCGCCCCTGGTCGAGATTCATGGTTCAGTCCGATCGAAGTGAATTTTAGACTAAACGGAAAGAAAAAAAATGTGAAAAGTATTTATAATAAGCAAATATCATATTATAGGGTAAATTTCATATATTAGCAATGGAGTAAGTTTTTAAACCACTTTTGGTTAAAGTCAAATTCATCTTTCACATATTAGCCAATTTTGGACACAAATATTCTTAAACCAAACATATTGCAATTATTCTAGAGTAACCAATTTAATTCAGTCTCGTTAGCATGACAACGAGAAGGCAAAAAAATGATAAAAATTTGATGTCATATAGTGTTTAATATTATAAAAATTACTATAAGGCCACTACCAATTCTAATTCATGCAAAGCAATTATAATCTTGTGCCATCTCGATAATGGTGTATGTCAAATTCTGCTGACTGTGATTATAAAAACATGTTTTCGATACATCAAAGGTCAGTTGCTCAACCGTTACTTATCTTTCGGACTTGACTGTTTGAGCCGATCATATAGTGAGGCAATAGATCTGTCTAGATTGACTTTCAGAAAGAATACCATTTCAAAATTGATAAACTCATGGATAACAAATCGTGGTCCAGTCTGATCGAGATGAGTTTGAGGCTGAACGAGAAAACGACGTTAAACATGACATTTTATTTATTTTTTTTATTTATCGTTAAATTAAAAAAAAATTATGAAGATATTTATTTATTTATGTTTTTGAAAATTTCTTATTTAAAAACAAGTTTTAGTTCTAGATCATATTTTCTTAAATAAATTATTTATATATTTTTTTCAACCAATCCTTGAATTAAATTAAAAAAAACTCCAAGATTGATTGCCCAAACAGGAGGATAAGAGTTTACTTATTTATATTTTTTATACTTTAAAAATAAACAAAAGAATGTGTGGCTGCTGGGGTGAGTTTAAAAATTTATATATTTTTGTTTATAGTTTTTTATTTTTGTTAGAGATGAGTTTAATCAAGTTTGCAAAGTAAGCAAACAAAACATCATATTTAATTTAATATTCATTGATGTATATATATACGTTTACATAATTATTAATTTATGATATTGATGATACCATATATTTAATATAAAATATCCAAAAAAATTAGTAACTTATTATTTTCTCCAATTGTATCATTTTTACATCATCAAAATTAGGGACTAGAAGAACTTATTAAATTATAGCGATTATTAATTCACGGAGTATAATTTTATAAAAAATTGTTAGAAACACATATACATATAAATTATAAGAAAATTTTTAAGTAGCTCGACTCGCTTACCTACTTAGATCTTCATGGAAACAAGTTCAACGGATCTATCCCTGCAAGCCTTAAGTCACTTTCGCTTCTAAATACACTCAATATCTCTGACAATCTTCTCATCGAGACCAACCCTGGCGTCCTGTTAGCTTCGATGAAAAACATGCAGCTTTACCTCAACTTCTTGACCGGAACCATACCAAACGAGCTTGGAGAGCTTGAAATGGTTCAAGAAATAGACTTTTCCAACAATCTCTTGTCCGGGTCTATTCCAAGATCTCTACACGCCTGCAAAAACGTCTTCTCACTTGATTTTTCACGGAACAATCTCTCAGGTCAGATCCCAGATGAAGTCTTTAAACAAGGAGGTATGGATATGATGATAAGCTTGAATCTTTCAAGGAACATTTTCTCTGGAGAAATCCCTAAGAGCTTCGCGAACATGACGCATTTGGTCTCCTTGGATCTCTCTAGTAACAATCTCACAGGTGAAATTCCAGAGAGTTTTTCCAATCTTTCGACTTTGAAACATCTCAAACTAGCTTCAAACCACCTCAAAGGCCATGTTCCTGAATCCGGTGTGTTCAAAAACATCAACGCATCTGATCTGATGGGAAACACAGATCTCTATGGCAGCAAGAGGCCTCTCATGACATGTATGATCAAGAAGAAGATGTCGAGCCATTTCGCGAAGAGAACTGCAATCATTGTTCTTGAATCAGCCGCGGCTCTTCTTCTTGTTCTGTTTCTCACCTGTCGCAAGAAAAAGGAAAAAAAGATTGAAAACTCATCGGAGTCTTCATTACCTGATTTGGATTCAGCTCTGAAGCTAAAGAGATTCGATCCGAAAGAGTTGGAACAAGCAACATATTCTTTCAACAGTGCCAACATCATTGGTTCAAGCAGCTTAAGTACAATGTACAAAGGTCAGCTAGAAGATGGGACAGTGATTGCAGTAAAAGTATTGAATCTGAAGCAATTCTCTGCAGAGTCAGATAAATGGTTCTACACAGAAGCTAAAACTGTTAAATTTGGGCTTATCTTGGGTTTCTAACTAAAAACCAATTGGCAATTAGTAGATTGACTCTAACCCTTTATATATTAATGATAGTTTCTTTATTCTTCAGATGTGGGACTTGGATTGTATCCCAACAATCTCCCCTTCAAACCAAGTACCACATGTGGGATATTAACACGCCTCCTCGAGATGATAACTCCATCTCGAACCGATAATAAACCCCTTCACGGGCCCCCATTACTCGGGTTAACAAGAGGCATGTTCGTATCCACTTTTCTAGTTCCACCAGAATTTTTAACCTTGGGCTCTGATACCATGTTAGATTTGGGCTTATCTTAGGATCCAGGATCCAGGATCCTATCAAGGTCCAGATGGTTGGTAAGGGTAAAAGGATAGCAAACTTATACATACTCGATGTTGGAGACTTGTCCATTTCAGTTAATGCAGTGGTGGACATCAGTTTGTGGCATTGAAGACTTGGTCATGCATCTTTAAAGAGGTTGGATACTATCTCAGAGTCATTGGGAACTACTCGACACAAGAATAAAGGATCAGATTATTGTCATGTTTGCCATCTTGCGAAACAGAAGAAGTTGTCTTTCCCTTCTCCAAATAATGTTTGTAATGAGATCTTTGAGTTGTTGCATATTGACATTTGGGGGCCCTTCTCTGTAGAAATGATTGATGGTTATAAATATTTCTTGACAATAGTTGATGATCATTATAGAGCTACCTGGGTTTATTTGCTTCATAACAAAGTTGAAGTTCTTACAGTTTTTCCTAGTTTTATTCAACAAGGAGTGATTTTTTCATGGTTATTTCTCAGCTTCTCTCAAACAAGACTCCATATGATCTCCTCACTGGTCAAGTAGTGAAGTATGATCAGTTACGAACATTTGGCTGTCTTTGTTATTGCACAACAAAGACAGCCAAATGTTCTTAATAAAACATGATAAATCGCTAAAAATATGATTACCTACGACTGAATATGATAGAAACTAACTATTAAGATGCCAATTTCGACAAAGAAAATGAAAGTAGGCGACATATCTTACAAAGAAGTTGAAGAACACGGTCAGACCTTGTTGGGGAGAAGGGTCGACGGAATAGATGACTAGCCGGGAGAAAAGTTAACGCCAGACCTCGTTGATTCAAGCGTTTACTTGTCGGAAAAACAGATAAAATTGTCGGAAAAGGGGTTATGTTGGAATCGGAAGGGGAAACGGAAAACGGAGGAACACAGATCGGGGGTCGGTGATGAAGAAATCCTCTCCTCTCTCCTCTGTTACAATTAGGGCAATTTTGGTGGGCCTCAATTTAGATTTTGGGTAGATGGTTCGGGTTATAAGTTATATTCGAATTGTATCATATAGGTTGGTTGGGTATGTAATTTCGTTTTTTATTGAGAGGTTTTTAGACTTTTTCCCCATTTTCCGTTTAAAAAATATTGTTCAATGAAATAAAAAATAGAAGGGTGGCATTTTTGATCAACTTTTGCGAGACAGTGACTTTCAAGCCATTATTCCAAATAATTTGGGAAAACAACCACCAGTAAAGAAGAAGATGAGTTAGACTCATTAAAAAATACTATTTTAAATATTCATTAGTTGAGTATTAAATATTTATAATTAATAATAGTAACAAATAAATAAATAACAAATTAAGCAAAATTAATAATAGTAAAAACGATAATATAAATTTATTTTAGTAACAAATAAAAATAAATAACTATATAAAAATGAATTAAATTACATAAATGAAAATTTTAAAACCGTGAAAATAATACTATGAATTTGTTTTAGTATTAACGTTATTATAAAAACTTTGACCAAAAAATGATCATATTCCAAAATTTAGAATGAGTTATTGAGTTTTAGAATGAAAGTAAGATTATAATGCATGGTAAAGTAAACAAATAGTTTATATAATTGTATTTATAAAATTATAAATATAAAATGGAAGTGAAATATTAGTTTTTAAGAAACCTATACTACAAAGATCTATTACACAACTCAACTTAAAAAGGCTAATTATATAATCATATGATCATATATATATGTAAATTCTCATCTGCTTCATAACATGATCCGCAAAAATTTACATAATTTTAGCAAGGTTATCAAGCATATTTAAATTATGAATACTTGTAATTTCTTTTAAAGTTGTTTTAAATATGTTTTTTTGGATATTACAAATAATAACTTCAACTTTTGATATTTACTCAAATAGCAAAGGTTTAATTATGTAATTTTATATAAAAAAGTTTACTTTATCCAACGAAACTCTATACTCATTATTAGGCCTGGGCGTTCGGATATCGGATCGGATTCGGTTCGGATTTTTCGGATTTCGGATTTTTTGGATATTGACTTTAACATCCATTCGGGTATTTATAAAATTCGGATCGGTTTCGGTTTGGATAATTCGGATTTCGGATCGGTTCGGATATGATTATTGATAACCAAAATTAAACCAAAAGTTATTAGAAAATGTTTTATTCGAATAATTTTTTGATCTTATTGTACCCAAATAACCATACTAATGGAATATTAAAACAAAACAAAAAATATAAATTAAGTAAATGACAAAGTTCTCATAGAACCATGCAAATACATAAAAGATATGTTATAGGAATATCAAACTATTTCTTATATGTTCGGTTATATTCAGATATCTATTGGATATCGGTTCGGATCGGATAATATCCGATATCCAAAATAATGAAAGCCAAGATCCGATCGATTATTTCTTTAATATCGGTTCGGTTTTAATCTGCTTATTTCGGTTCGGATACGGTTTGGATTTTCGGATTCGGATTTTATGCCCAGGCCTACTCATTATTTTACCATTCTATATCACAATCACTAATCTACCAACGGTAATTGAAAATCATTTACTATTAACTTTTAAAAGTAACGAACACTGGTTGATTACCTTTGTCGTGTACTACTATTTAAAGAGATATATAATTCGAGTATTCGACCAAAATTTTATACAAAGCAACACATTTCTGAAATATTATATCGAAAACAATCACTTCGATTTCGTATAGCAATAGAGCAATTAAAGTAGTTGAGCGATGGTGGTTTCTGCCTATGTTGAACGGACGTCCTCTCAAGCTGAATGTGCACAAGAAAATGATCCACAAATCTAACACAAAGAAAAACACTTCTTTCTGCCTGTAAATGATAGAAATCAATAGAGTATAAATTAGTTTTTTGATGAGTAAATTGCAATGAGAATGATTTAAGGACTCACGGTTTTTAGCGATGAATCTGAAGAAGAACGAATGAGAAGCAATAGAGAGGAAGAGCGATGGCGATCCCAGCTATGAAGTTAGATAAGAGACGTTTGTTGTCTTTTGTTGGTACAAAAACCGTCTTGAGTGTGTTGGTTAGTTCAAAGAGACGGTGAGATACCTGGAGAACAAGAACACATAGAGACGTTTCAGAATGTTTGGTACTAGAAAAGAAAGGGGAGAGAAAAGAAGTAACGGTTTCTTACGAGGACGTATATCGCAGTTGTGAGCATGAAGTTCAGCATAGGGTATCCCGGAATAATAGAGAGAAGCCATTTTGGTTGCCCATCAGGCATGTTTGATCTGCAGATTGGTGTCTTAAATTTAACAAAAGATCTGATAGGCTTCCAGGAAAACAAGATTTCAAGTCGCAGAAAACAAACCTTAGCCATATATGAAATTGGGAAATGTAAGTTTCTAAAGTGATCTTGCCGAGCCATCTGCACCGGGAAATGTAAAGAGTATTATTCCATGGAAATCAGGCAAGCATACCAAACCAGAGAGGCTTTAGCTTAAATATATTTGACTCACGCAAAGAGAGTCAATGAGACACTCCGAAGCTGGTGGGTGAAATTCCGGAGGCATATGTAAACACTAGAAGCCAAAACACCAAATGGTGAGTCATGTTTCAGTTTCGGCAAGTGAAATAAGTGACATATATAAAAAGATGAAATCAAGAACGAGAGGATTGTATGCACACACGTGATGGGGATCCAAGATGTGTATGGATGATACATGTTGTAACTGGTCTTGTCCAGCTTGTAGATACATTCATACCACACATAGCCAACCTAAAATGTAAGCAAATAGCACAAAATCTATCAATTTCTATAAACGAGTAGTGCAATCAACAAACTAAAAGATAACTGAAATGGCTTACAAGCACGGCAGTAGTAACAATAGCGGTTTTTATGGATAGTCTTTTCTTCGTTTCACACTCCTCTAACTTCTCCATCCATCTCTCTACCTAGAGAATGATCCCAAGTTTTGAAGTTTTATTACATCGACACTACAAAATAACAGAAACGAAATTGAATGTGTGCTTCTCTTTAAGAGCTTACAGTTGGGTGATAATAGGCATAAATCATTCCGACAATCCATATGTAGCGGTCAAGGCCTGATCTGAAGTGCCATTCATGCAGTCGATGAAGATCGGGCTTTGCAGGATCACTGTAACCTGCAGTTATTCACAAGCAATATCCAAAATTTATAACCCTTTCAAATTTCATGATGACTTGTGTCAGTTCATATAGAGAATATCTGATCAGATACAGAGAAGTTAACTACCTAACAAGAATGTTAAAGGACCCCAGAATATTTCAAAAGCTCCAGGAATTTCCCACATCAAAAAGACAACGAGGAAGCATGAAAATATCTTCAAAGCCATCACAAATCCTATATCATTGTACTTGCTGCAGATACCCAGAGCTCCGTACACCATTAAAGTGAAGAGAGTGTGCATTGGGCAGATGTAATACAGCATATAGTCATTGTTGAGAACAATACAACAAAATGCTACAAAGAAGTTCAGCCTCCACATCATCTGTAAGAAAACAAGATTTTAGATGAAAGCAAAGCAAAATAACAAGAATTTATCGTCGAATGAGTGGTATCACCTGTGCAAAACGTGCAACAGAGAAATCCTTTCTGACATAGTAGTAGGAGAAGTTTCCAAAACCAGTCATCCAAACATAAGCAGCAATAAAGATACGGATTGCGTTGTATAACTCAGTCGCAGCAAAGTAGTGATACATTAAGAACAAAACCTGATAAAAAAGAAGGACATGAGAATACTATGTCAAAAGCAGGTACAAGAGCTGCAATATAGTAACCTATGGCAAAGAACAGAATGATCATATATTAAATAACTAAGAGAAACTTGCCTGCATCCATCCTTTCCACTCTTCAGTTTGGTGGCGATTAAGGTAAAGAATGGATTTCCCAGTTATAGGTGACTTGTCATTGTGCTTTCTGAGAGATGTCATGGCTGATACTATGATGAGAAGAACGTAGAGAAAAAGGAAAAGGTCGCGGTTGTAATTCTGTCAAAGAAAACCCCAAGTCCCATGAGCAAAACAAATATAATACAAAGCTAGTGAAATACAAGGGTACCTTGGTAGAATCTCCAAGCAATTCCGTGCGGTCACAGATATAGAAATAGATTAGAATTGCTCCAAACTCCGACCTAGGTATGATTATGAATGTTAATATAAGATAACGAACAATGAGATGATCACTTCTTGAGGTAGCTTTCACTTACATTGCTCTCAGCGTTGCACGGTGTTCCAGCAAAAACGAATCTTCCATACACAAAAACCTGTGATTCGACAAAATCAAAACACACCTTAGCATGAGAACTCTTGAAGGATCGTAATAAACAAACTAGAATACTTGAGAGCTGGTAGTAACAACGACCTAATGAGGTTTGTTCTGATGGATGAATTATGAAACCGTAAAGATGTCGATCGGGAAAGACCTCCCTCCAACAAGTCAGCTTTGTCATCGTCCTTCTCTGTTACGTCTCCCAATTCAACCAGATTATTATCTGAGTGACTGCATTACAAGAATGCAACTCTCCTTTCAAGACTAGATCGGAAGAGAGGGAGCACAATAGAGGGAGACCTTTTATGGCTAAACTCTGCTACATTATTGAGAGTATCACGTTGCAAGAACTTACGGTTTTAAGGGAACCCAAGATTTCCTGTACTCAAGTAGCTCAGAGTATATCCAACCAACAAAAATTGGGATTACTCCAAGCAGGAAGGATACCTACAAAGGTTTCACTAAAAAAGTTAAATCTTGTAGATTTTGGTCACTGGGTCAGTCTCCAGCCAACTCTAAACAAATCAAACCTAATCATAAAGAAAGAGTCAAATTTTCATGGATTTGCTAGACTTGATCATTTAGTATTCATGATCCATCATTGACAGGATACTTTCAAGGAAGCTGATGAGAGAACAAGGAACCTGTGTCTAAGGTTTCCTCCCACTAAAAAAATGGCTGCTTTCACGAGATCACAGTCACAAATCCTTCAATTCCAAATACCCCAACTCTATAAATTCTAGATAAGATAAATCCAATAGCACTGAGAATTTTCAATTTTGGAGAGCAATGAATCGAAATTAGTAGTAAATAATTCAGTAGGGAGTGGTTCCAAGATTATCTAGAGAAACTGTACCTGGCCCGGCGTGATTGGTCCCGGATCCACCATTTTTAGCAATCTCTCTGTTTAAAGCTTCAGAACTGTAAACACACCTATATGGTTAACGGATACAAAACAAAGTAACAAAAATTTCAGAGACAATCTCAAAGATTTGAAATTACCAGAGATTGAGACGCAAGTTGATTGAATTAAAAAAAAAAAAAAAAAAAAAAAAACTCAACGAAGAAGAGAGAAGACGAAGATGGTGGTCATCTGTTATCGAAAGAGATAGTGATCTCTAGCAGACGATCATAATAAATAATGTCACCGCAGAGAGAGAGAGAGATGTGAAAGTGTTTGCTTGAAGAAGAGATTAAAAAAAAAAAGGGTTCGGAGAGCCGTCGTTTTCGATCGCCGGCGACTGATTTTTTTTTCCGAGCAAGATTGGTCTCTCTCTCTCTGGCTTGAGAGACGACAGTGACTCCTCCACAATATCTTTCAGTGTCCACTCAATTAGTAAAGTTTTTTTATTTTATTTTAATTATGACGAGAAAAACACTTAAAATATTTACAGAAATGAAGTGTTTTTAAATATTTCAGTTAAACTAGTTTATTTAGTGAGCAATCGAAAAAAATAAATAAAAATATTTAGTCTAATTACGATGGTAGACAACATAACCATGCTGTAACACAAGCAAGTTAAAGATCATTCACAAAATATTTTGACTATGTCAATATTGAAATGCAAATCCTACAAATTTATATCATGTGATCACAACTATATAACAAGTTGGATTTTGAAGTTTCTCTAGACCCAAAAATGATTTAAACTTCTTCAAGTGACAACTATAACAATTTCGAATCCATTTTGGGTGTAGAGGAGGAACTTCAGAAAAGAAAAAACAAAAAAAACTCTAGATGGAAAATCCAGTTTGATTTGGTGGATTTGAAATTTTGTGGGAATAATTTGTTATGATGTTAAAAGGGTGAATTAGCTCACTGACCAAACCAAAAAAACTATAGAGGAAAATAATCAATTATTTGAAAAAATTAGGAATACAGGATTAGGGGCAAAGAAAATTACCATTTTGGTGTTGGGAGATGGTGGTGATGGTGGCCGGCCAGCGAAGGTTTCCGGCAGAGGTGGCGGCGGGGTTGGTCGCCAGCGGAGGTGGCGGCGGGTTGGTCGCCGGCGAAGGTCGCCAGAGTTAGTCGCCGGAGTTAGTCGCCGGCGAAGGTCGCCGGAGAAGGTCGCCGGAAATGGTTGCCAGAAAAGGTCGCCGGAGATGGTCGTCGGAGAAGGTCATCGGATGTGATGGTTGCCGGTGGCCGGAGGCTGGAGGTTGCGGTGGCCGGAGGTGGTGGCTGGAGGAAATCTAAACCTTAAAAATACATTGGGAACCCTAATGATGGTGGTCGCCGGAGGTGGTGGTGGTGATCGCCGGAAGTGGTTGTAAGGGATGGGGATGGTGGTTTTAGGGGGTGGGGATAGTGGTGGTTGGAGGGTGGGGATGGTGGTGGAAGAAGGTAGAGATAATAAGGGTAAGGACAATATAGTATATATTGTAATTTATATAGAGTATATTAATTATACATGGTTAGAGTAGTTATATGTTTAATTATAGTTTTTTTCTTGGTTATAGGGTGCAATTTCCCATGTTAAAACTTAAAAGAGAAGAAAAAGAAAAGAAAAAAAACACATACAACAAATTTCTCGTATTATCTCTTCTTCTGACAATGTGGAAAATGATCGGCGAACGTATAATTTGATTATACTATTGTGGTTAGTAGTGGATCAAACATGCCCTGAACTCAAGATGGACTTGTCAAGCAACTAATCCGGTCACATCACATTCCTTACACGATACTCCAGGAAGGATAATGTGTCCTTTATATAATAATAAGATAATTTTTTTTTTTGGCTACACAAAATATAAAGTATAATATTAAATCTATCTAATATACGTACGACCAAACTCGTTAATTTGCTTCCTTAATTCTCACGCATAATTAATTTGCGGTCGGACGCATGAGACGTACCAAGATAAAAATGAATTTCCTACTAAAACCCCAATTATTTGTTTAGATGAGTGAGTGATCATGTGGTACATCAACATATTTCAAAGGTACAATGTGCATTTTAACTATATTTGATCGTACGTATTGGTTGGATCGTACATTTTTGGTGGGGTTGTGATTGTGATCAAATATAGTTAAGTTCGATCTAACTCTCTAGTCTAAATTTAGTTTCAAATACCCCAAAAAAGTTTTATTTGCTTTAGTATTCGACTAATTTTTAGATATGATGTTATGTCCTTTTCCTCGTTAGTATATAAAGCAAAAAAAGAGGAAAAAGAGAGACCCAAGAAGGATCGTCTATGCTTCTCTATATACATGTAACATAATTACTTCAAGAAAAGAAATTATTTTTATAAGTCGAAAGGGCTCCTATAGCTAGTTACAAAAAACATGTACATACATATACATGCAAAAATAAATAACACTATCACTTATTATTATGCATCCGAATTGTTTCTATATTATACATAATTATTATTTATATCGTCAATGCTCTTGCTTGAAGAAAACCGAAGGAAACATCTCCTTCAAGAGCTCGAACTCACTCTCCTGCTGATGAAATCCATGTTGCTGTTGTTGATGATAATTAGGGTTCACGTTCGCACTAGCGTATGGCACACGGAAGAGATCATCATTTGAGAAGCTTCTTGGAGTATTCATGATGAGGTCGGAGAATATTGGAGATGACGATGGGTTGTAGTCTGATGCGGTGGTTCCAGAGAACACTGCCGTCCGGCGATTGGTCGGGATCGGGTGGTTGTGCTGACTCTCGTAAGTTGTGATCACGACCGTTGGATCTTGGTAGGATCTCTCCACTCTCTTCTTCACGTTACACTTCTGCGTCGTGCATCTATAGTAACTCCTGTTCGCGTAATTGAGAGTAGTATATTGTTTTAGCATGTGACTTGTAATTATAATGTTAGTTACATTATTTAAATTTTCTTCGTTGTTAATTAAAATATAGACTGAAAAACAAAATTGATAAGACTTTTCAAACAATGTCATAAATATTTCTTTATCGATGTGTTTTGAATGATAAAAAAAAACTGAAATTTTTTGAAGGATAATTATATTGAAATAAATCGTTTTATAAAAATATATAATAATTATATAAGAACCGATAAAATTACCTCGGATAAGGACTGTTTTTGACTGCTTTTTGGCCGTACTTTCTCCAACGATAGCCGTCTTCGAGATGATCAACTTCAGTCTTAGTCATGAACGAGACTCGTGGCTCTTTTTTCTTCTCCTCTTTCTTCTTTGTTTTAACTCTGAACCATATCATATGTTCAATTAAATTAACGTTTAATTAGGCTGGACCATCTCTAGTTTATGGCAACGTACCGTACATTTAACTTTGATTCATTGAACTATATTTAATAATGCTAAGCATCAAATGATTGTTAGGAGTTAGGACTAGCATACAAAGTAATACAATACTATTAAAAAATAAAAAAATTGGTACACGTCGGTTTGTTTAACTGGTTTCTTTAGGGATAAGATTTATACAACAATAATTATAGGTACGAACAATGAATAAACTATCTTTCGAAACGTACCAGAATAGAATCCCAATTAATCAAGATTAGATTACGTATTACAGAAAAAATATGGACGAAATAATTTGAGTTGTCATTCTTTCAATTATGAAACTTGAATCCTACCTAAACATGCATATCAATCTAAAATTAAATATTAACAAGTAAATTTCTATACTACATAGTTTCATCAAAACTAAATCCCAGTGTTCTTAAAGATGTCTTTTTATGTTATGCAAAATCTATATTGTATAAAAATGAAAACCTGAAATCAATATCAAAGTGAAATACTTTAGTTCAAGAGAATCATTTTCAAGAAAACGATTCTTGTTTCGGGCCTGAAAGTGAAAAAACAAAAACAAACAAGAAATGTGTTTTATTTATTTTTCACGTAATTTAAGATTTTTTTTGGGTAAATAAAAACAAAAGAAAGTAGTTAAGTTTGATAATGATTTATGTGAATTCTAAATATGTCTATTTTGCTATATAATTAGGAAAAAGAACTTATATAAAACTTACACTTTCTGAGAACGTTGATCATCTTCTCCTCCATCGCCAGCTTCTCTTTTCTTCAGGGTCTTGCCGGAATCTTCGCCGGGATGATGATCGGCCTCACTTGAAGAAGGAGAAGCTGAAACTCTTACTTCACTCTTAATGGTTGCACAACCACCACCGACAACTTCATGACTCTTATGGCTACTACTATAATTAAAAGCATTATACAAACCGTTTTCTTGATCGATCGAAGGATTAAAAAAGTCGGAAGAAGATGGAGAAAGCTCGAAGCCCAAATCGAACGCTCCTTGAGGACTCAAGTTCTTCGAGGGTAGATCGAAACCGAGTTGTGATGATGAGATCATGTTTGCATTATAAGTAGATGGACCGGAAACGTAAGGGAGGTTCATCATATTTTGGTTACTGATATTGTAATGGTTATACGATGAAGTGTAGTGATAGTTGTTAAGATCTTTGATTTCATTAGACATGACGAAGAACAAAGAGAGGAATCTTAAACCAAAAAGGAAAGAAAAAAACAGAAAAGAAAATGACAAAGAGAGGAGCGTGAAGAAGAAGAAGAACTTTTTGCGTTAATGAATTTTTTTAGTCGGTCTAAATTTGGTGTTATAAGACTTTTGAGTCGTCTCGTATTTATGCCTTTTGAAAAATATATATTATTTATTATGTCTTGCTGAGTAAATATAGTAAATGGCGTTTTAGCATATACTTTTTTCTCTTTTGTCTTAGATGTATATATGTACAAATCTAAGGTTGAATGAAAAGAGTATTGAAGTGTGAATGATTCAAAAAGAGGTTTGAATGACTTTTTATATATTAAAAATAATGATAACTTTTATAAAGTTAAGTTGACGGAAAGCATTTTACCTCTTCCCAAATCGAGAGTTACAAAAGTGGCCTCGAGTGAGGAAACATATACTTCTTCCTCGTCATTTTGTTTCTTAAACAGTGTGAACATGAACACAAAAGAAAAAGCCATTTTACCATAAATGAACATCTTTCAAGCCTCTCTATTCATTGTCTGACCAAACAGAAAGAAAGAAAATAATCTCTATCTGTTTACAAATTTGGGTTGTCTTTAGTAATGCTACTTTATTTTTGGGGCCTTAAAGTAAGACATGAAAAGTTGATATTAATTTACATCTTTTGCAGATGTGGGAAACAAAGCTTCTTGTTGTGTAGGAAGGCTCATGAGGCGATGACTAGTGGTTAACCGGTAACCGGAAGTAGACAGTCTCCGGTCATCTTGGTGTGAAGGAGGAAGAGCCAAGTCAAAGAGGATTGTGGGGTTATATGGATGACACGTGTTATTTATTGGCACCGGCTTCGACCGTAACCGACACATGACCTGGCACGTGGTGGACTATTGGATTGTGTAATTCCCCTAAACCCTAATAAATATCAGACGTTTTAGTTTTATTAAATTTTAATATTTCAAGTCAAAGGTTGCAATTGCGACAACATACATATTACATACGTATCCGTATATGATTTCGACGTAGTTAGAACCAGTTTACATGAAACTTTATATTAAATTATTCGAAAAACAAAATTATCAGTCGGTGCTTACAAATCGTTTTAATATAAAGTGGTACATACATATGGGAGGACTACTAGAGCGGGACTAAACTTGGTTTTGTAAATAAAAATTAATTAGGGACGTTAAAAGTAAAAATTAAATTAGGAATTGTATGAACCATTTGATCGTAAATGTCCATTTTATGTATAGGTTTTGGATTTATTTGTGTTATTCACGTTAAGGAAAATAAAATAATCGAATATATATGATCTAAATACTGACGATTTACAAACGTCATCACGGTTCACGCTGCAGAATCTCTTTTTTCAGTTTTCACATTAGAAGTTTCCTCATCAAGCATAACAAAAACATTTAAATATAATTTAAATATGAAATATGGCCAAATGTATCTATTATAGATATATTTGTTGATGCTTTTTAATATTTAATACTTTTTGTCAACAAGACAAAATAATTTTATTTCGGGGAAAAAAGTGGAACTGATGGGAAAAAATGAAGGAAATAAGAAAAGAGAGACATATGATTCCTAACGAAAAATGACAATGAGAAGTGAACAGAAATTGACTTTACATATGGTACGGTCAAAATACATTTATTTTCCTTTTATAGATTTGTACAAATTTTTAATATTGTACACCTTAAAATATAAACAGCTCATGTGTCTGAATATTTTTGTTCAAATTACGAATTACAGCTTCATGCATGTAGCTTTGATTAATTATACACACAAAAAAAAAATATTGAAGCATCATGCATACTTGATCATATCATTCGAAAAAGGAAATATATAATGATGAAAAACGTTTACGTGACAAAACTACAATTGTAGATTGTCGAGTCGAGATGGCCCAAAGAAAGCAACTGATCAGTCATGATCATCAAAGGACCAAAACTTCAATAGTTACTTTTTACTTGTACGTTTTTGAATATATGCAGTGCACCGAGCAAAATTAATCAATTCACGTACTAAACCATTTTTATTTTTCGTTATAGAATTCTTTTTTTTTAAACAATATGGTTCACAGTATATTTTGTTTTTACTACTGATGATGGCCCTGTTCGTTTTCTTGTCGCTGGATCCAGCGATAGCGACCAGCGACAGATTTCAGCGACAGCATATGTTGTTCGTTTGTCTGTCGTTAGAGACTGTAGCGACTGTCGCTAGAAACTGTCGCTAAATTGTTCGTTTGCCTGTCGCTGCGACTAAATACCATATATTTTTTTTTAAAATTAATAAAACTTAATTTTTGATAATTTATATTTTTATTTTTAAAAAAATTACATATAGCCATGAAAATAAATTAAAAACATATTTACATATTTCTAAATAATTAATTTGAACTTTATTTTTAATTTATTCATATTAATATTGTTAAATTTAATTTGTTTATAACTGATTTTTTAGAATTTTATTTAAATATATTCAAATTAATTTTTTATTTTATTTACTTAGATTTAGATTAATTTTAATAACTATACGTAATTATATTTTTATTTAATTAATTTTAATTTGGATCATATTTAATTTATCAATTTTTTTTTTTCTTGATCGCTATGTTGTTCGTTTGCCTGTCGCTGGATCCAGCGACTAGTTTCAGCGACTGATCGCTGATCGTTGGCGACAGTCGCTGAAAATTTTAGCGACTGAAAATTACGGTCGCTGATCGCTGGCGACAGTCGCTAAACTAGGGATAGGTAAACGAACAACTTTCTGTCGCTGTCGCTCGTTTCTGTCGCTGGCGACAGGCAAACGAACAGGCCCGATATCACTGCGAGATAAAAATAAAGTATTGTAAAAAGCAGTCAACCTCTCTTTCTGTATATTTTCAGTTCTGTAAACTAAAATCACCAAACTAAGCAGTCAACCTCTCTTTCTCTGTAAGAGCTTAAATAGTTATATATACATAAAAATATATGTTTGCAGTTGAAATTTACGACCAATTTCGCGGAATATGTACGGAAGAACCAAACTTCTTGAAGATTTGTTGTTGTTGTAGAGTACGATTATTCATTCATTCGCCATCTTTGTTTGAATAGTTGTCATGATTGAGAAAGCATAATATTTAATATTTGTAACTATTAAAGTCTAGTAAATGCTAACATAAATGATTATGATTCTATAAGATATGAGAAATTGAGAAGGAGATTGTTGACCTACGCCAGAGTTGAATGGAACAGGCTTCTTGATAGGTATGTGACAACATAGTAAAAGCAAGAAAATCTCTTCTAAATTATGATCCTAGCCATCCTATCAACATTTATATTAAGTGATGAAAGTGAAAGATATATGAGTAAATAAATTCATCGGAAACAAAACCATAAACATCGGAAAAATGAGTAACAAATATCGAATATTTTTGTTTTGTTAACAACATTTGTCATTTACTCTTTCGGAATTTGTGAACAAAAGTTTTTGCTCAAACCGAAAATACGTACACATGAAAGAAACATGCATCTTTTGATCAGAAAATACATACACATGAAAGAAACATGTATCTTTTGATCTTAGCCACCAAAGCGAAGTCAACCAAAGGAAACACGAAAATCAAACTTCTAATTCATGATTATCATCATCATGATCTTGGGAGAGAAGGTGACAATTTCTGCCATAAGAAAAGGGTAAGCAAGAAACAAAATTCAAACTGGTTCAACTAAACCGAAAACCGCGGATTTTCCATTGATACATCTTCAATCATGTTGTAATGCGTGTTACGTACTAAACAGAAGTTTCCAAGAGATCTACAAGAGTGATCCTTCCACTATTGGTTCGGTCAAGCTTGTCAAACTGCTTAGAGATCAGTATAATGTCCTTATCGGTCATTTTCTCCATCTGCTTTAGTTTGTATATCACATACTCTGCTTTACTGCAAGAAGAATGAAAACCAAGATGATCAAATGGACCAAAGATCACATGATATTAATCAAAGACATTCAGGGCATTTAGTAGACTATTTAGATACTTAATTAGGGTATACGAATCTACTAAAATCTTGAGCTATTAGAATTAAATCTAACTAGAGAATGCTTCGATATTTTGACTAATCAACTAGTTCAAGATAAACCAGAGAATCTTAGAAACTAATGATTTCAAGAACCTGAACAAGAATGAAGGAAGCTTGAGGACTAACATCAAAGAACACAACTTTTCGTGTGCATGAATCAAACATTTGCAAATCAACGAGAATGGCATTGAAGAAAACGTGCAAAATACACCGCAATTGATAAGAAGAGAAGAAAGGAGCAAAATGAGTACCTTATGCAGCCATTGCAGTCAATATCCGCAGCAAAGAACTGAGAGATAGACATGCTTTGGTCAAGCACTTTCTTGGACCGCTCTCTATTCCTCTTCTCAACCCTTGTTTCAGCCAAATACAAAAACGCTCGAGCAACTGCCAAAGTAGACACAAGCAACCAAATCCCAGCGAGAAGCCTACCCAGCAATGTACTAAAAGCCCGGTCACCATACCCAACTGTAGTAGCCAACATAACCGAGAACCAAAACGAATCGAACCACCCGGTTTTCTCAACAAAACGCATAATCAAAACTCCACACATCGTTACAGCACCAAAGTACAAAGCATCAATACCACGATCAGGCGGATTCATTTTGTAGCTATCTCGGTTCAGCCAATAGATAAGCACACCTAAAGAGAGATACGCAACAAGCAAAACAACAGCTTGTCTTACAACAACTGTTTTGGAATCAGATTGCTCTGTTCTCTGATCTTTTGGTTGAGATATATCGTTGACTTCAGCCTGATCATTTGAATGAGATATATCGTTGATTATAGCCATAGCAGGAGCTGTTTTAGATCGATGGAGATGGTGGGCCGGTACATTAAGCTCCGGAGGTGGGAGAAGGAGGTCTATGGAATTAGAGGATGAGGTTGTGGAAGAGGATGAAGGAGAAGAGTTTTCAGAGAACGGACCAAAGATTAACCGGTTTTTGAGTTCCGATGGAGTCAATGGCATCGGAATCGTGACGTCGTTGTGTTCCTCCGGTAAAGGAAACAGAGACGGTGGTTGGTTGAGTCTAGGGCTAATCAAGTATTGCTGCAATGGGTCATTGTTGTTATCGTCGTTACCGTCGTTTGCCATTTGGGGTTTCGCCGGGAAACCGGAAAGTATGTAAGATGAGGTCGGTTTTAAATAAGACAGTTTTCTGATAAAACTGATTGACACGATATTAGGATAGTTGGCCCCCTATGGTTTATAGTTGACTTCTATCTATTTGATTAACCCTATGTTGCTGGCAAGTATAACAGTACTAGTTCATGTACTCCACAGTCCACACTCCACAGAAAGAAAAAAAATATATTACAACAGATTTGTATTTGATTGTACGTAACACAACTGTTCTACTGAGAAATCAGCATCGGAGTCCAGGTCAACTATCTTGGAAGCAGCAATCTATGGGTTCCTCCTTCAACGTGGATGCCTTATAGTTAGAAAGGTAGTACTGTTCGATGTTGAGGCATCAAACTGGGGTGCCACGCTCATTTTTCGGTAGATTCACCACTTTGCTGATATTGTTTGAGGATGATTTTTGTATATATAACGTTTATATTGATATATTTTTCACTAATAAACTAATACTAGAAAGTACCACATGTTATGTATGTATGTTTTTTTACGTACATGTTTTTTTTCTAAGTTTCAGTTCAATTATATATGAAATACATGCAGTTGTTAATATATATATATTGAAAAATAATTTTCATAATATTGTGGTTCAACTACAATATTATATAATTTACACATGTTAACGCAGAGGTTACTGGATATTTGTGATTACAATGTATTGTTGAAATTATTTAAACAATGTGTTACTATATAAGTAATAAGACCATTTTTAAGTTACAACAAAGTCAATTAAATTTGGTATTTTTGTTAAGTATTTAAGATAAATAATATTTATTTACATTTTTGTTTTATTTTGAAAAAAAACTAATAAGTAGTCTAGAAAGAAAAGTGTTAGACCTTACTTGATTACTTTGATATATAATTTTATGTTCTAATATATATTAATTTTACTGTCATTATCTAAAAGTAATAATTAACTACAAATAATTTTATACTCTCTCTGTTATCTTTTAGATGATTTTCAAGTTTTTCTTTTGTTCTAAAATATATGATTTTCTCACAAATCTATACAAAATTAATTATGTTTTAATTGGTTTTAACAATTCATTTATACAGATTTTTTTTTCAATTGTTGAATTGTGTCTAAGGTGTAGATAGTAAATTATTATTATTTTTTGTTTAGAAATTTAACAATTTATACTCCAAAATTTTGACTCACCCTATTAGGGGTTGGGTAGAATTACGACCAAGGAGGGGAAAATATTATTTAATGATGTTGATAGCCATACAAAAGAGTTTTATTGGACCGGTGAAGAAGATGAATTAGCACTTGAGTGAGCTTTGAGATCTAGTAGAGCAAACGACAAGAAAAATAGCAACTGGCTTGGTTTAAGAATATTTTTGTCCAAAATTTGCATATGTGAAAGGTACATTGACTTTGACCAAAAAATAATTAAAGAACTTGCCCCATGGCAATCTATGCTTTTCGGTATTTTTTTTTTTATTATTTCATCTTTTATCGTTATATGATTCTATTGTTTTGAAACAAATAAATTATCATATTATCCATTAAAATTAAAGGTATTTTTCAGCATATGCCATAATTTTTATTTTTAAAAACGAATATAAATTGTTCAGTCTATGAAGAAAAATTCTAACGATTAAAAATTCAAACTTAAGTAATATAATTCTTACAAACAGAAGTATATTTAACAAAAATTTTGACTAAGTAATGGATTAAAATCTGAACATTCATATTTAATTTCATGTATTTCTTAATTTGAACATTTATATTTAAGTCTTAACAACTTTTGAGAACCTGTCACGAACATATTACGAGAGACCTATATACAACACATATTTCATTATAAATGGTTCATATTTTATATAAAAATACAGTTTTATTCTCTCCTTATTGGTCACTAGCATTTTTTATTTTATTTTATAAAACTATAAAGTATTAATCTACTTGATTCACATTAAAACTCATATGCAACTCCGCGTTCGAATTCATTAGTAACTCTTCCACTAAAATACATTTAATATTTGAAAATTGCATTGACTACAATTAAACTCAATAGTGATCTTAACCAATCAATATTGTGTACCTCCTATTATAAGAGTTTCAAAATTTCAATCTTTAATTCAGTTCTTTTTTTTAAGTTCATAAATGGATTCAAAATCAATTGTGACATATTTATTGATGGTAAGTGTTTGATGGCATACTTACGTTTTAGAGATTTTATTTTATGAAATTTACATTGTTTTTGTATACAGTTTTTTTTTCTAGCATGTTACAAATTTATTTTTATTTTTATGTAGTTTTCAAATAGTTTATTATAATATTTATTTATTTTCCAGATTTATCAACGGAAGTTCAAAAATTAATGGATGTTTGATTATTTTATATATTCATGTATATAAATATATCTATTGATGAAAAGGAATCATGCGATATTTTAACAGTTTTGAAAAAAACTACACATTCTAGACTTTGAAGATTAAATACACATATACACATTCCAAAATGAAGTTTTAAAAAATTTGAAAACCTCTCAAGAACTGTGATGTGGGACCTATATAAAGCACATGTCTCATATATTATTATGATAAATCAAATCCATAATAATTTGTACATAAAGTTAATTAAATAATATTATATATCATCATTTACCTATAAATCATAAAAAATCATATATCTAACAAATTCCATTATCACTATAAATAAAATGTGGTATTACAACATTTATTTAATATTTTGTATCATATTTAAATAATGCAAAAGTAATTTGTATTTTTTCAAACCGGTGTTAATATTCAAAATATTTACATAAATTACTATAATCATCTCTGATTTTTTTTTTTTTTTTTTTTTTTATATCTATAACATTAATCATTAGGGCTTTTGTTTACTTGTTTCATTATTCCTTTATACTTGAGACTTTAGATTTTCTCAAGTCGGACTCTATTAACCCTAAATATTGTCATCAGTGATTGTATCCGACTATCCAGAGAGTTTCTTTGCTTTTGTCCCTCAATTGGGCTATTGGCTCCAAAAGGATGGTGTTGATGTACAAATGTTTTCCAATCAGTAATTAATTTCTCAAGGCAAACAATCGAAGTTCTCTTTAATGAACGAGATTAGAAGCAAATTGGCCAAATACAGGATTAGAAGCAAATTGACTCGTCGACGAGCAAAAAACTACAGGATTAGAAGCAAATTGGCTCGTTGACGAGCAAAAAACTACAGGATTAGAAGCAAATTGGCTCGTCGACGAGCAGAAAATGTCTTGACGAGGTCGAGATAAAAGAAAGACTAATCAAGCTGGAAAGAGAATGATTGAGTGTACGAATCAATGACGTGTATAGTCTATCACTTTCTGACAGCGCTCTAACTTCTTTTCTACTTTTTGGTAAAATATTCCTGCCCATTTTCAGATGTCGTACCCCATATATATGGGGGAATGTCGGGTCTTTAAATGAACAAAATGCCTTCACCGCTTTGGAAGGCGCCGTCTGTTCATTGGGCCTCACTATCAGGTCTTTTGTTGGGCCTAAAAGTGGATCGTAGATGGGCCCTTAATGGGGTCGTGGGCTCACCCCTAACAGTAGCCCCCCCCTCTTTCAGTCCGGAGTCTCGATGTCGGGCTATGGTTTATCGTCAAACTTGATGGTCGGGCTACGATCTGATTCTAGGCTCATTTGTTGTATGCCTTTTCCTATTTCCCACATATTTTAATTGTTTGACAGCGAGGCCACATATCTTTCTGGAGGTATAGGAGTTGAAAAAGCGTGAGTTGGGTTGTGTCCAGTCACTTGGAAGGTGGACCGTCGTGAGTGGCGGAGCGTGAGTTGCGAAGAGTTGCACCCTGACATCAGTAATGATGACTTGTCACCCTTTAAATCTTTATAAATACCGCCCTTCTTTTACATTCCTCCATTCATTCCTTTAGCTTATCGGGTACTCACTCTCTCTTCTCCCCTACCCCAACTCGTCGTTTTATATTCTCATTCCATTTCCTAGGTTGTCGCCAAACCATCATGTCTTCCCTTGCTCCTATCTCGTCCACCTCTTCTACTTCCGGCCGGTCTTCCTCGTTTAACTCATGCTCGTCTTCGAGCTTTTCCTTGGATGGCTTACCTGGGTCGGCTGGACCTACTTCGCGCTCGCGGCCTTTTGGTTATTTCACCTCCCTGTCTGGAAATGAGCCGGATATTGCAAAATTTAGGCACCAAGTTGTTCCTTGCAACCCATATGAGGTCGGTCTTTGTTTGAGTCGCTTTGAGATTCCCTTGATGGCTGTGATCTGCATGAGAATTTCCCCAGTCCTTAATCTTCTGAGGCCTCTGAGGTACTCGAGCCTCATTCTGCCAGTATGTCACTATTCAACTTTGTCTTCTTGACGAAATCCACGATTGACACTGCGACTGCGGCAGTTCGAGCTGGACTTCTACGAGGTCAGATTAATATTTGCATTCTTGAAACTTACGAACGGCCTCCTGGTTTAACCTGTCTGTTGGAGAAGTATATGATCGCGTGCGGCGTGACTTTTCCCATACCAAGCTTCTTGCTGGAGTATATTTCTAAGCGAGAGATGGCCATCTCACAGTTCGCTCCAACGACCTTTTTAAATGCAGTTGGTCTCGCCATTCTCGCCGAGAGGTGCGGCTTTCATTTTTCCCATTTGCAATTCAAGGAAATCACAAGGCTTTCATTGACAAACCGTCAAGTGAACCCAGGGGTCTTCAATGTCAGCATGTCATTGTCTCCCATACTCGTCGATGGGAAGGCAGAAAAACCTACAATAGGGAAAATTGTACTTCTATCTCTAGGTTACTCCTGATGTTGTGGTGGAACCTCGTATAAGAATCTTTTCCGATTGGATTCCTTTGCCGGGTACCCGGCCTTTTTATTTGAAAATCTTTCCTAGATGTTGGCTCGTCTAACCAGGATTTGCTTTTCTTTTGAGCAGTTCTTCGTCTAGTGATCCTTATTTGCTTCCCTCCCGTTTTTAGACAGCAGCTCGAGGCAATTAGGGCCGCTGGTCCCCATATTTGGCCATGTTCGAAGAGGCCATTCTGATGCGGCAGCAACGACCCAAGCATCCAGAGGGTAAGTGATTCGTTTAGACATTCTTATTTGCTTTTTGGCTGGCTTTCCTGATTCTTTATCCATTTTGCAGCCAAGAAGAAGGGATAACTCAACCTCTATGTTTCCAATACTTCTACTTGTAGTGAGAAATATCCTGTTGTTTTTCCTCCCCCTCGCTTGAGTGGGGATACTCATCTCGAGACTTCCCTCCGCAAGCTGTCTGTTCAGGCTAAGGCTGCACATGGTGTCTCTTAAGGGGCCTTCTTTATCGATTCCCTGCACTCGTCAGTTCCTGCGACAGCCTCCTCTCCTCCGGCAGGTCGGTCTTCTTTCAAAAGAGGGGTCAATGGTGAAGGTGGAAGTTTCAATACAAAGGCTGTGAATTTCCGTTTTGGGATCACAATGGGTCTTGCGCTAAAATGTTCTGCAAGATTTGCTTAGGCTCCTCTGAACTTCCTGACCTTGATGATCTGAGGGAGAAGGAAACCTATTCTTGTGCAGTCCAGTCCGCCTTCCAATTTTGTACGTCTCACTTTTATTTTTGTATATTTTCTTATTCTGGCGCTAACCTTTCTTTTTTTTAGTTAATTGGGTCAGTCAACCGAAATACTTGGCTATACGAGCGTCGTGTTCATGATTTTACGGTCGCCCTGCCATCCCTGGAACTTCGGTCCGTTATTGCTTGCGGGAGGGAAAGGGCTATCTGTGTCGAGCGGTCCCTTAAGATTTCTCAGCAGAGAATAGAGAAACTAACTACTAAAGCTGCCATGTGAACTCGCCTTTGGGAAGATTTGGTCACGGAAAGGAACGAGTTAAAACATGGGTTGGAGAAACCTTAGGGCGCACGCGTTGAACTCCAACATAAGCTCGATTCCGAAAGGGCTCGGCTCAGGGATCGCCGAGAGGAGTTTGGAAACCATGTGCATCTTTATGCCGAGAGGAAGTTTCTAATGAAGCTTAAGAAATTATTTTAGGTGACAAAGGCTTCTAGGTCAAAGTTACTTGAATACAACCAAGCGGTGGGGAATATTGCGAAGCTTCAAGAATTGGTCAAGGGGGGCCGAATTTCTTTTCTCGCCGATGGGATTGTCAAAGAATTGGATGCGAAGGTCGAATCCTTGAAGGAGGAACTCCTTGAGTTCGAAATTCCCACACTAATGAAGGATGACTTCATCTTCTCTAAATCTATCGACATGCCTCTTCCTCTCATGCTAGTGATGCCGGGGGAAAAAAGAGTCAAGACGGCCAGTTGTGATGAATGTTCCGAGGTGATTGTTAATATGGACGAGCAGACTACTTTGATTGAGCGTGTAGACGAGTTCGACCAAGGCGATGGAAACGGGTCCGACTCTTAAATTTTATTTTGTTTTATGTTTGCCTTGTTGGGAGTCGTCTGTAGTGACCCTCACTACAAAATTATTTTTTCCTAAGGAAATGACCTGGAAAGCTCTTAGAAGAGAAGATAGGTCGAAGTAAAAAATAAATGCCGAGAAGTGTCCGAAGAAAAATTAATCGGGTGATAGGCAGATCAGATGGCCGCACAGACAGATGTACGTACCAGACGTACGAGGAACTGACATACAAGACAGGAAACGGACATACGTACATGACATACATGGAGGGAAAGTCAGGTCAAACCCAAAAGAAAATACTAGGAATGACCGAAGAGCTGCGAGCGACCACACAGTCGAGCGTACTGTCGATCATGCAGATGGATGGACCACGTACCATGTATCGTCGTACCAAGCACTGACCGAGTTGGTGCTGCGTTTTAGTGGGAAAGAACCCACTAAAATGTAGTATTATTTATATAGAGGTGGCGAAGTGGCGAAAACTTAGTGGAGAATCCACTAAGTTAAAGAAATTATTAAATTTATGGCACTAATGGTGGAAGATTCCACTAAGCATTATTTAAACCGAGAATGGAGTGAGTGGAGAGGAATATTCTTGATGCCATCAAAAATTAGTGAGTGGAGGAGAATATACTTTGATGCCATGAATCTTGGGAGAATGTAGGCGTGACACCTCACCCCCTGAGGTGTCAACACCACACGCCTAAAGCATAAGAAGACGACCCCTCACCCGCCTTTGCATGTCATCACTCCTTCGCCCAAGGCTCTATATAAACAACACTTCTCTTCACTTTGGAGAAGAGAGAAAAGGCTGCTGAGAGAGAGAGAGAGAGAGAGAGAGAGATAAGAGAGCGAAGCTTTGAAGAATTTTGCTAAGTCTAGGGAGTCTCACCGATCAGTTGCTGCATCTGCAAAGTAGAGTTGAAGCTACCAAGGATTCCAACAGTTTCCACTTGAGTTCTTCGACATTCTGTGAGTTCAGGGAGCATTGATCTGAGCTAGATTGTTGTCAACGACTCAATCTAGTATCAGTTTGCATGTGCATATAGTTGCATTCTTCTTGAATATCTTTTTAGATTTTCTTGATTTTTGCATGCGCCTTGAGTTGGTTGCTAGGTGTGGGATGTAGTCCATGGTAGATCATATGCCTGATCGTGGATCTACATTTTTGATATATTGCATGTGAGGTTAGGTGGTGGCACTTAGTGTTTTATAAGTTCTATAAGGCTTATAAACTTAAGTACCAATGAAATGGAAGTTCTTAGTGTGTGGCGTTGAGACAAGAGGTCCAACAGCCATAAGCACACTAAGACAAGGATGTGTCTGAACTTCGCCCGGGTTGATTACGACATGCAACAGACGGAAGTACTGGGTTGCATGTCGAATTCTCGGAGAGACTTACCATGCCCGGAGCTTCTATATGATGGTGTAGTGTAAAGAGGGGAAATTCCGGTTGCATGCCTCTGTGGTTGCAAGGTGGTGAATGTGGGGTGGTATGGCGAAAGGCAGCATGTCTGGGCCCTAGTAAACTTGTTTAAAAATTTACCTTTCTCTTTTATTCAAGTTTGCATGTAGTGTTGGGCATTCGGGTATCGGTTCGGGTTCGGTTCGGGTAATTCGGATGGTAATTCGAGTTTATAATTTATAGAATCATATAGGTATTATGGAAATTTTGGTTCGGGTTCGGTTCGGGTCTTTTCGGGTTCGGATCGGTTTGAGTATTTTTTGGAATACCTAAATATATCGGATATGTTTTGGGTTCGGTTTGGTATAAGTATTTTTTACCCAGTTAGAACCAAAATAGCCATATATAAACTACAATACCCTATATATAAATTGAATAACTATATCAAATTTCATGAAATTATAACTAAAAAATAACTAAACCAAAATAACTAAACCAAAATTAGAAACTAATGACAAGCAAAACAAGCAAGAGAAAACATAATTCACAAGTCTAATCCAAAACATAAACAAGTAGTAGAGTAATAACATCCAAAATCAAATTCAAAAGTCTTTTAAAAGCTAGAAGTAGGTATTGAGAAAATTGAAAGAAACAACAAGAATCAAAGACGAGATTGGTTGCATATGGTGAATCATTGTAGGCGTCTTCAATGTGGTGAAGCATTGGACGTCTTCACTGTTTCCCTGTTTCAAAAGCAGATCAGATTGTTACTAAGTGTAGTAGTGTACTAACAAGTAACAAGCAAAAAAAGACCATGAAATTATCTTATATCCGATTATGAATCTAGCTTGAGTTAACTTCACCATCAAACTCTGGAAGATAAACAACATATGTTCGGATATACATGGGTACCAATTGGGTATCGGTTCGGATCGGATAATACCCGATACCCAAAAGTATTTACAATTAAGATCCAACTAATATATTGGGGAGGATCCATACCCGATCCGAACCAAGATTTTTCGGTTCGGTTCTAATACGGATATTTCGGGTCGGGTATTTTACTCAGGCCTATTTGCATGTTTGTTGATTGCTTGTGTTTGCTGTTATTTAGATTCTGCATGCTTTCTCTGATTGATTGTTGTGTGATGATTGCTTGTTGCATGATGCTGATTGATTCCTTGTTGACTTTGGGGTTTGGGGTGGGGAATCTAATCTTCTGCAGGGACCCATGATACTCACTATGTAATATTAGATTACTTATGATAATATTTGTCCTGCAGGCAACCAGTAGAGGGGTGTTAGTGGGCGTGTTGGACAATAGGAGCCCGAAAAGTAGTTTTTGTGCCTTTGTGTAAAGAAAAAGTATGTTTATATGTTAAATAAAAATCTGTATAATCTTTTTGGCATTAGGCCTGGCCATAAAACTCTACAAATCTTTTGTTAAATCTTGTGAAATATTTTAATTAATGAAATAATCGGTTTTATATTCGAATACAAGTATCGGCTCATTGATCCTAGTCCGGGACAGCGCAACACTTGGGCATCACAAGGGTTGAAAAGCCTAAGTAGTGTCTAAAGTGGTAGGAACCTCACCGATGGACTGGCCAGGGCAATAAGTGGGTTTTAGAACCTCGGCCGGATCGTTGGGACTGTTTCCAAAGTGGCATCCCAGTGCCGTTCTAGGTATTTCCGGCCATAGGACGGTTCGGGGGCGTTACATCGTCTCCCCTCTTTATCTCGAACTCGGTTTGCCGCATTGTCGGCATAGTTATTTTTGCCACTTAGTCGGCTTTACACTTTTGAGGCTGCTTTGTCACCCTCGTTAAATATTTACTCTTCTTAAACTTGTCTTCCGGTGCTGAAATTTAGCTATCTCGTGATTCGATTCGTCGTGCTTAACCTTTTTAGCTGCGAGTGTTGAGCTTGGTTTAAGTGTACGTTTGACTTTAACTTTTAGATGTGAGCATTGATCTCGGTTTCTTTTACGACCGTCGCGAGTGTAATGTTTTCTTGGTGTTTGGTTTGGATGTTAAACTCTGAGTGATTGCGAGTATTGGACTCGGCTTAAGCTTGCACATGTTTCTGATTTGTGAGCGTAGAGCTCAGCTTTTTAGCATTCGTTAGTTGGGGCTTTTTCCCGGCTTATCCTATAAATGCTTAGGTTAATTTTTGACGAGTTTACTCGACTCGACTGTCTCGGTCGGTATGCAAGGGTTAGCTCGAAATTGCGGTGAAAATAGATCTCTAGTATTCTAGTTACCCGGAATGGATTCCAGATACAAAGTTAGGTGCCAAGCACGATGATCGGTTTAATGTGTCTCGACTTTGGATGTTTTGGATATGCGAGTGTGGGCTCGGCTTGCTATCCAATCTCTAAGAGCCTTGCGAGCATGGGCTCGGCTTTATTGCCTTTAAGTGTAAGTTTTCCCGAAAGCCATTTTACATGCTTAAGGCCTACTAAAATAAAGGAATATCTTTATAATATAGATAGAGCGATAGATTGGCGCCGGGCCAGGACGTCGATGTGTTTAGCTCAGGATGCTATGCTTTTGTCGTTAAAATTAAACTTTATTAAAAAGCTTACAGCTGCGTCCCGTAAACAGGACTGCCTACGTACCCTCCAATCAGGGGGGATCAAGCCACTCATAGTTCTGATTACATAACACTTGAAATTTAAACGAAATTTTAAAGAGCGTAGGATAGCCTAGCTCGTCTTTTTTCTTTTTGTTTTTTTAGTAGTAATAACGCTTGAGGTGCTTTGAGTTCCAAGATTGCGGGATGGGCTTTCAATCTATTGTTATACATTCCGGGTTGTACTATTTTGAAAATTTGGTATGGTCCCTCCCAATTGGCTCTCATTTTTCCTACGTTGAGCTTGATGGTATTTTAAAAGACCTTTTTGAGCATGAGGTCACCTTCGTTCAAATGACGATAGTGGACCTTATTGTTGTAATATTTGGCCATTGCAAGCTGGTAATTTTGAATTCGTAGAAGGGCTTTATCTCGTTCTTCTTCGAGCTCGTCGAGGCAATTTGTGAGAATTTGGATGTTGAATTGCTCATTGCTGATCATCACGGAATGTCGTAAACTGGTGCTACCAAATTTCGTGGGGGTCATAGCTTCCATTTTGTACGGAAGTGGAAAGAGGGTCTGGTTCGTCGCTTGTCTTAGCGTCGTTTGATATGACCACAGGATGCCATCTAGCTCGTCGGCCCATGCGCCTTTCTTCAAGTCTAATCTTTTTATTGAGCCCATTAAGGATCGTCTTGTTTGTTTCCTCGGCTTGTCCATTTCCGTGGGGGTACCGTGGGGTTAACTTGTTGAGACGAATCTTCCATCGTGAGCAGAAATCTTAAAACTTGAGCAAGATGAATTACGAGTCGTTATTTGTGATAATCTCGTATGGGAGACCCTGTCGGCAAATAATGAATTTCCACACAAAGTATTGGACATCGTTAGCTTGGATTTTTGCAAAGGACTCGACTTCAACCACTTGGTAAAGTAGTTCTTGAGAATGAGGATGAAGCGCTTCTGTCACAACGCGGGAAATGGCCCGATTATGTCCATCGCCCATGGCATGAAAGGATATGGCGCTACTTTAGCTTGCAAGAGATAGGCCGGTTGATGGATTATGGGTTCATGCTGCTGACATTTTTTGCACTTTGCAATGACCTCACGCAATCGGATATCATGGTCGTTCAGTAATGATCGTTCTTCTTGATTCATAGGACGAGAGCTCGTCCACCTGAATGGTTTTCACTTACCCTCGTCTATTTTTGTCATCACCCGGATTGTTCCTTCTCTGTGTAGACAGGTTAGCAAGACGCCTGACACGCTCCATCGAAGGAGATGGTCTTTTATTAATGTGTACCGAGCCGCTTTAGCTCGAAGTCGTCTTGCTGCCCATTTTTCAGAAGGCTTGTCCCAGTCTTCTAGAAATGATGGTATCTTGGAGCACCAATCTGTGACTGGATCGTCGTTGTCGTCGGTTAGGTGGTAACACTGCAAGGCAGATTGTTGTGACTGGGTCGTCGTTTGGCTCATGTGGCGTCTTGACAATGCTAGGATGATCGATACTTTTAAAAGGAATTACGCGGCGTAAATCTGTGTCAGAGGGCGATGCCAAGGCTGCTAGTGCATCAGCTGGTGCGTTGTCTCCACGGGGTATCTTTGTAAGCTCGAATTCGGCAAACTGTTTAGAGATGGGTCGTATGACATTCAAGTAGGCTTCCAGTTTGTCGTGATTTGTGTCTTATTCTCCACTATATTGGTTAGCAACGAGCTGTGAGTCGCAAAAAGGTTGGATTCGCTTGATTCCCATCCCTTTGGCCAAGCGGAGACCGGCGATTAATGCTTCGTACTCGGCTACGTTGCTGTGAGTTGCATGGTATTGGAAATAAGGTTGGAGCTTTCTTGCTAAAACGACAATGACAAGAGCGATCTCTTCGACTGTCGGATAGTGTGTCTCGGCGTCATCTAGCGACTTATTGACGTCAAAGACAGCTTGGTGTTTTCTACGGTTTTCCTGGACAAGGACTCCACTGACTGTGGTGGCTGATTCTGCTATGTAGAGATACAAAGTTTCACCATGCTTGGGCTTGGCGAGAACCAGCAGGGTGGAAAGATAATCCTTTAGTTGTTTGAATGCAATATGGCACGCCTCGTTCCATTCAAACTTTCTCTTTGTCTTTGGTAGTTGGCAAACACTTGTCGGTTGATCTTGAAATGGACCAATTTAATATTGTTATTCCTCCGGTCAGGCGCTGAACTCTTTTCTGTTCTTGGTCGCCGGGAGATCGATGATCGCTAGGATTTGCTTTGAATTGGCCTCGATACCTCGACGGGTAACGAGATAGCCAAGGAAATTACCGGACTTAACAACGAAAGTGCAGTTGGCTGGGTTAAGCTTCATGTTATACTTGTTAAGCACATCAAAAGACTGTCGAAGGTGAGCGATATGGTCGTTGGCTCGATGCGATTTGACGAGCATATCGTCGATAGACAAAGATCATTGTCCCATTGATACTCTATAAATTTTTATAATTTTCAATTTCTAGATATGCATCATTTTTATTTTTTTATAGTTTTATTGGCTATAAAATATAACAATTGATATTATTATTCATTTATGTATTTCATGTGTAGAAGTGAATTTGTTTATAGTACTTGTAATTTATCGTCAATAATATTTTTTTAATATTTTAAATTCAATTCTTAAACCATTAAAAAAATTATAACATCTGAAAGTTTAAGCTTATTTGCTAAAATTATTTCAATACATAATTTTTTGAAAATTTAAAAAATTAAAACTTTTATCCGTAAATTATTAATTTATACTATAAAATAATTAATATTAATTTATTTATAAATTAATATCACTATAAATTAATAAAATGTTATGGTCCCAACATTATTAATTTATAAAGTTTTTAATTTATAGTTAAAGGCTAATGAATAAATGAGAGAAGCTATTTCACTTTTAAGTTTTCTTCCAAAATTTTTTTTCATCAGAGCCTTAAAACTATATTTTCTATCGATTTCATATCTTCTTTTACTTTGATCTTGTTTCCTTCAGTCGAATCTTCTTAATGTTTTAATTATAAATTTGATTTATTTTGTTTGGAATTTTGATATATTTTTTAGAAAAGAAAAATAAAATAAAAACAAAAATACTACAAAGGAAGATGATATTGATGTGGATTATGAGCATGGACCATTGATGGGTTCATTTAATTCACTTATCTAATCTTTCTCTTTCAGGTTTTTATGTGGTTAATCTAACACTACAAATATGATGTTAAAGAAGAATAGTTTCTTTAATTTATTCATTAGGTTTATATATATACAATGTCATAACTTGTCTAGCAAGTTTTTTACATATATGATAATGGTAAGTTTATTGGTTTAGTAATAAGAGAATATTATACAAATGTTAACTTTTCATTAACTCGATCTCGTAATTTTTGAGATCTCCTAACAATTTATTTAACAAGGAAAAAAAATTATATACATATATATATATACAAATATTAACACTTAGCAAGAAAATATTATCTTACCAAAAAAACAAAGAAACTATATTATACTCAATATTTTATATAGTTGAAAACTTGAAATTCTTTTATATGTTCTAAAAAAAAAATCTAGATATATTGAGAATGAAAAGTAAATAATCTAAACAAAAATATTTTTGCAAATATTAAATCCAACCATATTACTTTCATACTTTGTCTCTTCAAATATCATTTTACAATCCCAAAATATCACTATTTACATCATCACTTCCACGCTTTCCAAATTTGTGAACAAAAGATTTTGGTCAAACTAGGGTATATCAATCAGAAATTAAGAATATTTTTGTAAAAGGGCTTTCTATTAATTGCAAAAGAGAAAAGAAAAATATTACAAAAGCCCAGCCCGGCTTTAGTTAGTTTTAAAAGGCCTTAGCCCAGCAACAATTGAAACACATGTAGAAAAGATCTTAGGGTGAACCTAAGGAGCTAGGGTTGAGCAGTCTAAGCGATGGAATAGTAATCGTCACTGATGCAGTGGAAGACGATGAGAGAGTTGAGAACCATAGTTGAAGCATGAGTGAAGAGACAGACGGGTTTGTAGCTCGGAAGGAGTCAATCCGGCTTCGGACAGTAGAGTCGATAAGCTTGAGAGTAGATTCAACCGATCTGAAGTTTTGGCGATGTAGACGAGTGTTTCTCTCATTCCAAAGGGTATATAAGGAGCATTGCCAAGCCAGTAAGCATAATCTTTGGTGTTCCTTGGGTCCTTGCAGTGACCTCATCTGTTCCAGATTCGCATCCCAGTTCCTGCATGGTTGAAGAGTACATCTTGCGGCAATTTGGGACCAGACTGACCAAGAGTAGTGACAGTTGAAGAATAAGTGGTTCCGGCTTTCATCATAGGAATTGCAGAGAAGACAGCGGGGGTCTGTTTGATATCCCCAGCCAAGCAACCGATCTCTCGTCGGGCAACGGTTTAAGGTGAACAACCAAGTTAAGAAGCTATGCCTAGGTATCCCTCCTTTGTTCCAGACAGCTCGTCGCCAAGGCACTAAAGCAGATTGACTGACGATGCAATCATAGACCCGTCTCGTTGAGTACTTCCGGTAAATCTTGCCTTGCATTTCCCATTCATAGTGGTCTTTTTCTTCAGATAGATGTAAGGTAGTTAAGTGAGCATGAAGAGATACCTGATTGTCAGATAGAGGGTTTTGGAGACGCCAATTGCCGTGGTTATAGACCTGAGCCAGTGTAGCAGTGGCAGAAATGCCCATCCGGGTAGTAGAGAGGAAAGTTGAAAGGTTTCCAAAAGGCGACCAGTTATCCGACCAAAACCTGCAGGTAATCCCATTCCCAACTCGTAGCTTTATCCAATTGTAGGCCATATCTTTAACTTTGAGTAGCTTGTTGGCTAACCAAGAGAAATTTGGTCGCTTTTTCATTGTCCAGAAGCTGCTCAGTGATCCACGCAAGAAGTGTAATCTATACCAAGCCACCCATACAGAGCCTGGCCGAAAGAAGAGTAGCCAAATAAGTTTTATTACACAAGCCGTATTCCAGGTAGCTAAATCTCTTATCCCCAATCCTCCTTGACCCTTCGGCTTTGTTATATTGTCCCACGAAACCCTTGCATTATGACGACCTTCACAATGACCTTTCCACAGGAAACTACTACACATAGAGTTAATTTTCCGGATGCAAGCTTTTGGAAGTAAGAAAGTTGAGCACCAAAAGTTTGAGATCCCTGCTATGACTGTGTTAATGAGCACAAGGCGACCTGCAAAAGATAAGGATTTTGAACACCAATTGTTTATTTTGCCTTTTACTTGTTGTAGTAATGGTTCACAGTTCTGAAGTGTTAGCTTCTTCGTGCAGAGGGGAACTCCAAGGTAACGGACTGGAAGGGTGCCATGAGGAAGGCCAGTGGCTACGGTGATTGAGTCTATTTCTTCTTCTGTTAATCCACCACTATAGAAAGAGGATTTTTGTAGACTGATTGCAAGTCCTGATCGCTCTTCAAATTCTTTAAGAACCTCCAGGACATTTTGAACCGACGAGACAGAACCATCAACAAATATGAGAAGATCATCAGCAAAACAAAGATGGGTGAGCTTAGCGGTGTCACAGTTATGATGATAGAGAAACTTCCCTTCCTCCGCAGCTTTATTCAACATAAGGGAGAGGTTATTCATCGCAATGACAAACAAGTAAGGCGAGAGAGGATCTCCCTGCCTTAAACCTCTTCTTCCCTTAAAATATCCTTGAACTGTTCCATTGTAACCAACCGTGAAGTTTGGTGTGCAGATACAAGCTTGGAGCCAACGGAGATATTGATTCGGGATCTCTAAGGCTTGTAAGCAGGTGAAGAGAAACTCCCATGAAAGTGTGTCAAAAGCCTTTGCAATATCAACTTTAATAACTATTCTCTTTGGTCCTTGACTTTTATGGTAACCATTTACTATTTCAGCTGCGAGGACCGTATTCTCCAGAAGAAGGCGATCAGTTACAAAGGCTGTTTGATTTGGAAGAATTAATGATGGTAGGATGGGATTTATCTTTGCAACCAGAAGCTTAGAGACCACTTTGTAGAGTGTGTTCAGACAAGAGATAGGTCGGTAGTCCTTTATCGATGACGCACCTGGCTTCTTTGGAATCAAGGCCAAGATAGTAGCATTTGCAGATGAGGGGAGGAAGGACGAGTGGAAGAACTGAGTGATCGAAGAAATGACCTCTGGTCCTAGAGTACTCCACGCTGCCTTGTAGAAGCCTGACGTGTAACCATCAGGTCTTGGAGCCTTGTTTGGGTTCAACTGATGCATCACCTTAGTGATATCTGGGGGAGTTGGTACCATAAGCATAAGCTGCGAGTGATGGCTTGAGATCCTATAGGGATTTAAGTTCTGAAACCAACCTAGTGAAGACCGGATGGAGCATTGTGGCAGATTTTCTGGCCCAAGGATAGCTTGGAAGTGACTTATTGCATGGATGCTCATTAGCTCAGGATCTAGTAAAAGCTCACCAGTGTCCAGCATAAAGGATCGGATAGTATTGTAGTTTGCTCTGGACTGACACATCTTATGGAAGTAAGATGTGTTTAAATCCCCCTCCTTTAACCAGTTTACCCTTGATTTTTGTCTGAAGTAACTTTCTTCTATTGCCCTCAGGAAGTTCCATTTGGTGTGGAGGTCTCGCTCTTGCTGAAAGGTTGATTGAGAAGGATGCCGCAAAGCCTGTACCTGTATATCCATTAACATACGGTTAGTTTCACTCACTCTCTCTTGTATTTGTGAAAAATTCTCTCTGTTTATATGTTTCAAGTCTCTCTTAATGGTCTTTTGCTTCCAACAAATGTCTGCCAGAGTTGAAGCAAAGCTTCCGGCCTGAGCCCAAGCTTCATCAACAAGTTGGTGAAAGTTTGGGTGCTTGGTTAGGTAGTTGAAGAATTTAAAAGGCTTTGTTCCAGCTTTTGGGAGTTGGTATGCGAGGTCAACAAGGCAGGGAGTGTGGTCTGAGGGCAAGGGGGGGAGGAAAGTGGCGGTTCCATTTGGAAAGAGAGTTAACCAGTGGTCGTTTACCAGCACACGATCAAGCTTTTTGGCTACCGGAGAAGCAGGCTGGTTGTTTGTCCAGGTATAGAATGGTCCTTGAAACCTTAGATCAAAAAGCTCCAGCTGGGAGAGACAATCACGCAGTTCCGTCATTGGAGGCGTAAGGTAGTTCACATTTGGTGATGAGTGCTCCTCAAAATGAGTAATTTGGTTGAAGTCACCACCAACCAACCAAGGACAAGTGTGAAGGGAAAATGAACTCTGAATCTGCAAAAGTTCAACCCAAAGGTCTGTTCTCTCTTCCCTTATATTTGACGCATAGACCGATGTGAACACAAACTGAAACTTGTTTCCAACTGTTACTTCACAGGTAAGGGTTTGTCTCGACTGGTGCATCACTCTAACAGTAGCAGGGTCCTTCCAGATTACAATAATTCTTCCATCAGCATCAGAGAGGTGATTTGAGACAAAATTCCATCCCGGACAAGCTCGTTCCATTACTTGGTCCAGGGTAAGATCTTTTACATGTGTTTCTAAAATTGCTCCAAAAAGTGGCTTGTTGCTATTAAGCCAATTGCGCAGGGGCTGGTGCTTATCCAGGTCATTTAAACCTCGGATGTTCCAAAAAAAGTGGCGTGTATCCATAGTTAATGAGTAAGAGGTTCTCCCTCTAAGGACGGAGAACTGGTAGGTACAACAGTGACGCTTGAGGAAACAGAAGGAACAAAAAGAGAGGGAGGATTAGTGATATTGGGTTCAACAAAAAGGGGAGGGGAATGAAGTGATGGATGGGAACGAGTGCGCTTTAGAGTTGTTGGGAAAGTGTTTTCTGGTGAGTGAGGGTAGGGATATAGCAGGCCTGAGGGCATTATAGCTGCAGGGAGACTGAGGATAAACGGGCCAGAGGGTTCTGGAGGGTTAATATTCAAAAGTGGTTTAGAGGCAAGTGGTTTTTGGTGGTGGTGTTGAGCAAGAACTTGTTTCACAGAGGGACTTGGCTTATGGTGATGTGGTTTTGATGGGGACTGTTTTTCAGAAAGGCATAAAGAGGGGGGATTAGAGTGGGAAGTGGATAGGATTGAGAACGGATTTGATAAGGTTGAATTGTTGGGAGGATTTGAAACCGGCTGGACAGGTTTGAGTGGTTTGGCAGGAGTAGTAGGGTTCAATGTTATCTCCGGAACTGGTACAACAGAGTGTGCAGCAGTGCAGTTAGTGTTGGTGGAGGGGGTAGGGTTCGGCGCAGTAGTTGGGACACCAGAAGTTGTCCTTACTTTTTCTTTATAAACTGCCTTAACTGACGGCGCATTGTTTTTCTTTCTAGATGGAGCCACTGAAGGGGTCTGTTCGGGAGCAGGAGGTAAGAGGAGACAGTTCTTTGCTACATGTCCCAGCTCTTTACAGTGGGAACATGTAGGAGGGAGCCAAGGATACTCAACTGCGATTTCTACAACTTGACCGCTATCTCTAGTAAACTCCACCACCTTCGGTAGCGGCTTGGTAAGATCTACTAAGACTTTAGCATGAGAAACATTGAGGCTCACAATATTTAGGGTGAAGTCATCTGTTTCTTTTGGTTCCCCCACAAGACCAGAAATTAAACTAATGCCTTCTTTCGAACGCAGGTCTAACGGTATATCGAACATATGGATCCATATGGGGATGGAGTCCATCGCAGGGGCCTCAGAGGAAACTGTCGGAGCCCAAGGTACAGTGTGAAACATTGAGTCCCCAACATACCAGACACATTTTTCTAGTACTTTCTGTCGGATAAAATCATTGGGAATCCGGACAAGCATAGATCGACTTTGATGGTTCATATGAATTTCTAACCGTTGACCTTTTCCCCACATATGATTTAGAACACTCTGGACCTGATGGTAAGGGGGTGACCTACCTTTGAAAAAGCAAATGATGAAGTCTTTATGAAGCTGAGCCCCACATTCAAAGACAGTGTCAGGAATATGCACTCTCGGACGCCCAGATTCAGAGACAGTAATTGGAGCAAGCCGCTTTAGAGACTTATCCACCGTTTCCCTAATCTTTTCAACTAAAGATTTTCCAGCCAAAGCTTGCACTTGAGGGATTGGGGGACGAGTTACCGGGTCTTCCTGGTTAAGAGCAGGAAGAACCGAAGCAGGAATAGTGGGGCCAGTAGTGGTGTGGGTAACATTGTTTGCAGAAGGAATTGGGGCTAATGTAGTGGGTTTTTTAGGAAGGGAGATGGCTGGGCGAGACGATGGAGTTGAGGCAGGATTAGTGAGGAGCGGAGAAGAAGCTTTGGGGATTAACACAGTAAAGTTTTCCTAAACAGTGTTTTCTTCAGGAACAGTACAACCAGATCTAGGGTTCCGGAGAGCTAGATTTGGGGAGCTCGCAATGGGGCTTTCAGCCTGATGCATCTCAACATCAGTAGTAGGGATTGAAGCGGGACAGGGACCCAGCACAACAGGCTCTACGGGGCGAGCAGTATGTTGTCCAGATTTTTGCTTGCGGGAGATTTGAGAGGAGAGAGGGGGGAATTGGGCTTGGTCAGGAGGGTCGGGGGGAGTAAAGGGGGAGGAGTGCTCTCACCAGCAGTGAGAGGCGTTGGGCTCAGGGCGGAAGCACGACCATTAGAGAACCAGGAGTTCGCCGATGGGGTCGCCATCAGAGAGAAAACAATTGTACGTAGTATTGTTTAAAACTTAAAAGAATATACAGATTTTTTTTTAAAAAACCCCTATAACTCTTGTTCATAGCCATCAAACCAAAGGATACGAAAACCAAACTTCTTCATCTTCATAATCATCTTGGAAGAGAAGGTGACACATTCTATTATAAGAAATGGGCAAGAAAAGCAAGATGTTAACCGGTTCAACTAAACCGAGAACCGCAGATTTTTCATCATAATCATCAATCATGTTATAATGTGTGTGTCTAAACAGAAGTTGCAGTGGATAAGTCATCAGTGCTGGTTTCCAAGAGATCTAGAAGAGTAATCCTTCCACTATTGGTTCTGTCAAGCTTGTCAAACTGGTTACCAATCGGGTTAATGTCTTTATCCGTTATTTTTTCCATCTTCTTTAATTTGTATATCACATACTCTGCTTTACTGCAAACATAAAACAACAAATATTATACTAAGACTTTAATGATGCTGATATAACCAAGAAGATCATTAATGCACTAAATACCACATGATAGTAGTAAAAAAGATGTCATTAAATTAAAAGCTATGTGTTGAACCTAACGAGAAATATGTTTTGATACTACGAATCAACTAGGAAACGAGAAACGATGCAAATGCTAGGAAAGTGAGCTGATATCACAAAATTTTTAAAATTAAAAACCTTATAGAGTTGTAACCTTCAAAGAATTCACAGTGAGTTGTAATATTAATAACTTTATAGAGAATCTTATATTATATGGTAAGTTGGATATCAAATCTTATATGTTCATTTTAATTGGTTATTCTTTTCTTTTTTAAAACTAATAATGTATTTTCGTTTTTATAGTTTAAGTAAATTGCATAAATTAGAATTTGACATTTTTACTTTTAATGACTATTACTAATTTGTTCTTTAAAACCTATATATGTATAATGACATTTGAATGTAATTATATACTCTTATTAAGGTTATTTGTATAATGTACTTCTAAAATATCAAAAATGCGACAAAATTTGATGAAAAACAACATTCATACTCTTCACCATCTCATTCTTTGTCGAGTTGACAAATTAGAAGATACCTATAATGCTGGAGGGGAGTAATCTCAAGGGTGTACTCTAATTTTGGCTGAAGGATATTCTGCTATTAATCTACCTTAATACTGTCTTAAATTTTTAAAATATTAAACATCATATAACATCAAATTTTTATCATTTTTTCCTTTTCATTGGCAATATATTTAACGAGACTGAATTAAGATTGGTTACTCTAGCAGAGCAAACGACAAAGAACAATTGCAATTAGTTTGGTTTAAGAATATTTTTGTCCAAAATTTGCATATGTGAAAGGTACATTGACTTTGACCAAAAATAATTAAAGAACTTGCCCCATGTCTAGCAAGTTTTTTTACATATATGATAATGGTAAATCTATTTGTTTAGTAATAAGAGAATATTATACAAATGTTAACTTTTCATTAATTTGATCTCGTAATTTCCAAGATCTCCTAACAATTTATTTAACAAGAATATATATATATATATAAATATTTTAACACTTAAAAAAAATTATTATACCAAAAAAAAACAAAGAAACTATATTATACTCAATATTGTATATAGTCGGAAACTTGAAATTCTTTTATATGTTCTTAAAAACAAATAAAAATTCTATATATATTGAGAATGAAAAGTAAATAATCTAAACAAAAATATTTTTGCAAATGTTCCTAAAATCCAACCATATTACTTTCATACTTCGTCTCTTCAAATCTCATTTTACAATCCCAAAATATCATTATTTACATCAACACTTACACGCTTTCCAAATTTGTGAACAAAAGATTTTGATCAAACTAGAGTATATCAATCAGAAATTAAGAATATACAAATTTTTTTTAAAAAACCCCCTATAACTCTTGATCATAGCCATCAAACCAAAGTATACGAAAACCAAACTTCTTCATCTTCATAATCATCTTGGAAGAGAAGGTGACACATTCTATTATAAGAAATGGGCAAGAAAAGCAAGATGTTAACCGGTTCAACTAAACCGAGAACCGCAGATTTTTCATCATAATCATCAATCATGTTATAATGTGTGTGTCTAAACAGAAGTTGCAGTGGATAAGTCATCAGTGCTGGTTTCCAAGAGATCTAGAAGAGTAATCCTTCCACTATTGGTTCTGTCAAGCTTGTCAAACTGGTTACCAATCGGGTTAATGTCTTTATCCGTTATTTTTTCCATCTTCTTTAATTTGTATATCACATACTCTGCTTTACTGCAAACATAAAACAACAAATATTATACTAAGACTTTAATGATGCTGATATAACCAAGAAGATCATTAATGCACTAAATACCACATGATAGTAGTAAAAAAGATGTCATTAAATTAAAAGGGACAATTCTTGGGTTCACCCCTAGGGGTGAACCTCTCTTATTCACCCCCTCTTAATTAAGGAAACAAATTATTAATTAAAAAAACAAGATCTGTATATAATTCAATTTTAATTATAAACATTATATTATAGTGCTTAATTATAACATCTAAATCCAAGTTACATTTTTATAAATCCAAACCGACATATAATTGTGTAATTTAAACCCTAACCACTCTTTTATAAACCTAAATTGAAATACAATTTTGTTTAATTGTAAAATCTAAACCCTAACCATTCTTTTATAAACCCAAACCGACATATAAATTTCTTTAATTGTAAAATCTAAACCCTAACCAACCCAAACCGACATATTACATATAAATTTCTTTGATTGTAAAATCTAAACCCTAAATCCTAACCACCCTAGGGGTTAACCCAAACCGAAATATAATTTCTTTTGATTATAAAATCTAAACTCTAAACCCTAACCACTCTTTTGTAAACCCAAACCGACATATAATTCCGTTTAATTATAAAATCTAAACCCTAAACCCTAACCATTCTTTTGTAAACCCAAACCGACATATAAATTCGTTTAATTATAAATTCTAAACCCTAACCACTATTTTGTAAACCCAAACCGACATATAATTTCGTTTAATTATAAAATCTAAACCCTAATCACTATTTTGTAAACCCAAACAGACATATAATTTTGTTTAATTGTAAAAACTACACTCTAATCATTCCTTTATAAACCAAACCGACATAATTTCATTATTAAAAAATCTACAGAATTTGTTTCCTTTTTTTTGTATTATCTTTTTATTTTAATTTTGATTTATTTTATTAAATATGATATGACATGGGTGTTTTGTTGTATTTTGATTGGTTAATTAAGAGGGGTGAATAAAAGAAGTTCACCCCTAGGGGTGAACCCAAGAATTTTTCAATTAAAAGCTATGTGTTGAACCTAACGAGAAATATGTTTTGATACTACGAATCAACTAGGAAACGAGAAACGGTGCAAATGCTAGGAAAGTGAGCAAATGAGTACCTAACACAGCCATTGTGGTCGATATCCGCAGCAAAGAACTGAGAGATAGACATGTTTTCACCAAGCACTTTCTTGGCCCGCTCTCTATTCCTCTTATCAATTCTTGCTTCAGCCAAATACAAAAACGCTCGAGCAACAGCTAAAGTAGACACAAGCAACCAAATGGCAGCAAGAAGCCTACCGGACATTGTATGAAAAACCCGATCACCATACCCAACTGTAGTAACCGACATAACCGAGAAATAAAACGAATCGAACCACCCGATTTCCTCGACAAAATGCATAATCAAAACCCCAAATCCCACGCATAAGACCACAACACCCAATGCCAACCCAACTTTCAACCTAATCCTCATCCTCCCTTTCTTGATATCGATTATATACGACCTCGCTTTCTCCCTGTCATCCAAGCTATCATTCCGCGCAGCTTCTAACATATAGTTTTCTTGAAGATCAAGAACGTAAGTAACCATTCCACTAAGCAATATATCTATAAAACCAAACCCAACAAGCACAAACAATATCGAAAACAGCATCGTCACCACGCTATTGGGCGTGATATCTCCATACCCAATTGTACACATTGTCACAATACAAAAGTACAAACCATCAACAATAGGATGAGTCTGAATCACATTGTAGCTATCTCGATTCAGCCAATAGAGAAGCACACCTAAAGAGAGATACACAACAAGCAGAGCAACAGCTTGTCTTACAATCGTTTTCGAAGCAGTTTGCTCTGTTTTCTGATCATTTGGGTGAGATATATCGTTGATTGCAGCCACAGCAGGAGCTGTTTTAGAGCGGTGGAAATGTCGAGCCGGTTTTGGTTTCCGCACCGGTAGTACACTAGGCTCCGGAGGTGGGATAAGGAGGTCTAGTGAATCGGAGAACGAAGTTGTGGCAGAGGATGAAGGAGAATAAGGGTTTTGAGAGAGAGCGTCGACGAGAAGAGATGAATCTTTTTTAGAGCCGAAGATTAATCGGTTTTTGAATTGCGATGGAGTCATTGGCATCGGAATCGTGACGTCGTTGTGTTCCTCCGGTAAAGGAAACAGAGACGGTGGTTGGTTGATTCTAGGGATGATCAAGTATTGGCGTAATGGGTCATTGCTGTTACTGCCGTTATCTTCGTTTGCCATCTGGGTTTTCGCCGGGAAACCGGAAAGTTGTGATATTTCAGGAGAAACCACGGTGATTTTCCGATATCGGTGGTGGAGACAAAAAAAAAAAAAAAGAGCTTTTTTATCTGTCTGAAGTGAAGCCCCACCAAAGAATGAACCTTTTTGGGTTATATGATTTGGCTTTTTGGTTATTCTCAGTGTTATGCTTTGAGAATTGTTCATAAGTACTGTGATCTTTATAAGAATGACAGATTTCGAAAAAGACATTATTTTAAAATAATGGAATAGTTCTAGGAAACAATAAATTGATTGACACGATACTAGGGATAGTTGTGTTTTTTTTTTTTTTTTTTTTTTTTTTTGTTACACATGTGTCATATTTTATTATGATGATTGATATTGTGGAAAAGTAAAATATTGAGATGATTGATATATTGGTTTATAGTTTACTCGTATTTGATTAACGAACCTTATGTTGCTGGTAATTATAAATTGGAACCATAACATTCCTATCTATCAAAATTTAATCAAAGTTTTTTTCTTATTCTTCATACTATATTTCTTCAAGTGAGAGGTTTGTAACATTTAACCACTTTTTTAGAGTTTTTTTTTTTTCTTAACATATTTCTTTAAGGGGATGTTTGTAAGATTTATTGACTTCTTAAATTATTATTTTTTCTCCTTTTTCTTTACTCGATAGATAACTTCAAAAAAAAAAGTTTTTTGGAGGGGGGGGGGGGGGTTCTTTACAAAGAATAAGCTATTTTTTATGTATTGAAATGATTTTCCATCAACTTTGTCAAGAAAAAAAAGAGAAGAATATATTTGGTTGATGTAGTTAAATGATCTACAATACATATGACAAAGCCAAACTCCAAATTTATAAACTGAGTCTTACACAAAGTTGTATTCTATATTGTGTTTTTACATACAACCAAAAATATATTTTTGAGAACAAGAAGCTGTCTTTTCTATTTTGTATTTCCACTTTCCAATTATCTTTCCTTTAGGAGTCATGAGAGACTCCAGTTTCTTTTATTTGAATCCAACAAATCAGGATTCAGACAATAAAATAGATATTTTTTCTGCCACTGGAATTTATTACATCATTTTATACTATTGTATACGCTAATGCATTTGTAACCTCTTTATTAGTGTGCAATAGCTACACAAGAAAGTAAAATTTTCTCGCGTTATATTCATATTTTTCAACTGTTGTTCAGGGTGAGAATTGTCGTATTGGAGATGAATGGGTCAAATCCTACAAACTTTAGAAACACTAACCAATTTGTGCATTCAAAATAAAATAACTGACGGGGTCAACTATGTTTGTCAACGGCACGGTGTCGCTTTCTAGCTGTGTATGACAGAAACGACACGATGTGTCGTTTTCGCCGTTATAGATGACGCGTGGTTTTAGAAAGTTATATTTTGAGATTTTTCTTACACCTTTTTAATTTATCTTTAATATAAATTTGACACCTTCGAATTTTGAGAAACAAAAATGAATAATGTCCGCTGAAAATTTGACCACAAATATCTCGACTATTCATTATCACAACACGTGTAAGGAAAACACATGATAGGAGTTATTGTAACTTTGTAAGTAACATATTTTAAGGTTTCATAGTTGCAGTCGAGATCAATCATGTAGAGAGCTCCAAATAAAGAAAACATGTTAGATCGAGCTCACGTTATAGGATGTAGAGGCGCACTTGTCATCAATGATCTCTTTTTTTTTTTGGTAATATGTTGTTTGGTCTTAATATATTAGTTTGTAAGCAGGGTGGCTCGTCTAGCCGAGACAAACAATTAGAATCATTATAGGAACACTAAAAACAATCAACACGTTAGCTAAATTGTTTACATTCAACGTTTTTGTTCAAACGGTATTCAAAGATATGTTTATTTTAGTCATATAAGCACATCACATAAGTATTAAGTATTTTTAATGCAAAGTTTACTTTAATTACTTTGTATTATGTATTGATTGTTTCTTATATCAACAAAAAAAAAAACGAATGTAGTAAAAGTCAGAAAACGTTATTTGAGATTTTCTATGGCTAAAGGCCTAAGGCATATTAACAATAAGTTACTTATACTAACAAAGAATGGTTAGTAAAAGCAGAAAGCATTATAAGAAGTCGTCAGTGTAAAACGTATCAGAAGTGTAAGAAGCTTTGATTGGTCGATTCTTATGATTAGTTGTTGTTTCTTGGCCGTTGCTGTTGTTGGGTTTGGTTAGATGGGTCTCCTCTTCTATTGTTTTGTTGCTCCAGAGATGCATAGTAAGGTCTGCTTCTTTCAAATCTATAAGGCTCCTCTTGTTCTACTTGTTGGTTATGTCTGAAACTCAGTGACTGCTGACCAGGGAATAAGCTGCTGCAATAATTCGTTCCTGAGTCGTTGTGTCCTTGAGGAGTCGTCCACATGTTTGAGTTCCCATTCTGAAGGTCAAAACCACAAATAAGAAACACAAGTTCTGGTTATAAATTCTCCAAACCAATTAAACCGAGAGAGATGTGATTCTACCTGATGCTGAAGTGATAACAAGTGGTTGCCAAAACCGTAAGCAGAATCGTAAGCCGAACCGTAAGCAGAACTGCGGGTGGATGGAACAGGAGTGACAGCTGGTTGACGCAGATCACTGGTTCTGTACAGAGGAACTAAAGAGTGCTGATGGTAGGCGTTGTTGTTACTACCACCATGTTGCGGAAATGCTGGTGTTGGCATGTCGTAGGTATCATTCTGTGTTGGCAGAGGGCAAGGATAGTTCATCATATGACCATAATGCCCTGAAGGAACATTAGGCTGAGAGTAAAGGTGGTGGTTCATGGTTTGTTGATTCATCTGTGGTTCAATGATAGAAGCGATTAGTAGTGCCTGATCAAGAAAAGACATTTAAAGATGAAAAGAAAAGATTGGTTCTTTTTGAGAAATAGAGTTACCATGGTCCTGGAAACTGATAGCCTACGACCAAGTGAAGATGCAGTAGGCATTGACTGATTGAGAGGAGAAGCCGAGTGCCATGGATTCAGTTCCCTCGTGTATGCTTGTTGATGCTACAACACATATGGGCAAAAGAAGCACAGATTTAAGCTGAAGAGTATCTAATACTATGACATAAATGGAAGTATAGGTTTGATTCAGAGAAACTAGCTAGGATTCTTATAGAACACAAAATATAGCTTGAGAAGTTGTGAATGAAGATGCAGTGGAATGAGCAATAAAGTTAGAAGTTATTCTGTTACCATAGCGTTGGGGAAGGTATTAGCATTTTGCATCTGAAGACTTCGTTTTGAAGGAGCCATCACAGGAGTGAACAGCTGACTATTATCAAATGTGAAATCTGTAACAGATGAAGACGTGTACTGATTTTCTTGAGCAGGTTCTGTATGATCACAGTTTGAGGACGAATGGAACTCACCATCTCTGTGAAACTTCAGTAACTCTTTAACAAATGCTGCAGACTGGAGTAAATTGGTCTGGACAGACGCCGATGGATCTTTGGCTGAGATAGGAACAAATGAAACATGAGACAGCACAGTATCAGGAAAAGAAAACATAGCAGGTTTCTGAAGAAGAGAGAAAGAATCCCACTTTGATTGTGTTCAAATGAACGTCTTTGCTCTTGGTAAGTCTCATCATTTTTGTCTCCACAGTCGTCAATGTCATCGGGAAAGTTCTGGTTGGATATGAAAGCAGACTCTTGAAGTTGATCTCTTATAGCAGTAGACTCACTAAATGAGTTAGAGAGTGGCTTAGGCACATCTGGCTTCTTCTCAAGTGCATTTGTTACATTCTCTTGTGATGAAGCTAAACCCATCTGGACAACATCAGCCACTGTTTCCTGGCAATAGGTATCAAAACCCCAAGCAGATTGATACCTAGAAGATGGTACAGATAACGAAGTAACTGCTTCACCCGAGCTTATTGGCACTCTCTTAGTTTCACCATTTGAGACATTCTCTTTCTTCTCATCTCCTTTGCTCTTATTACCTTGTTGAAAACTATCTCTGTGAAAAAGTTTATGCCATTAAGATCTTAAAACAAATAAGGCTAGTAGAACAGATTTTTAAAGGCTTACTTTAAGTTCAGGTTTCTGAAGGACACATCATCTGCAAAATCAGATATATCTTCTGAGTCATCATTCAAGAACTTTGATGGGAGACCGCTGGGTTTGCCAGATCCATTTATCCCAGAAAAACAACCAAATCTCAAATGCTCTAACTGGTTAATAATACATTGGTCTGAATTAACAGGCACAGATGGATCTTTGGCTGAAATAGGAACAAATGGAACATGAAACAACAGTATCAGAAAAAGAAAACATAGCAGGTTTCAGAAGAGAAAAAGAATCTCACTTTGATTGTGCTCAAAAGAATATCTTTGCACTTGGTAAGTCTCATAATCTTTGTTATTGTAATTGTCACACAACAACTGTGAGCCACTGTCTGAGTCTTCATTCAAGAACTGTGATGGGAGACCGCTGGGTTTACCAGAACCAAAACAACCAAATCTCAAATGCTGTAACTCGTTACACTGGTCGGAATTAACAACCGCCGATGGATCTTTGGCTGAAATAAGAACAAATGGAGTATGAAATAACAGTATCAGAAAAAGAAAACATAGCAGGTTTCAGAAGAGAAAAATAATCTTACTTTGATTGTGCTCAAAAGAACATTTTTGCACTTGGCAAGTCTCATCATTTTTGTTATTATAATCGTCACACAACAAATGTGAACCACCATCGTGCAAGTTTTGGTTAGATGCCGAAGCAGACTCTTGAAGTTGATCTCTTCTAGCAGCAGACTCAATAAATGAGTTAGAAAATGGATTAGGAACAACTGACTTCTTAGGTAAGATAAAACCATCCTCGACAGGAGCTTTAGTTACACTCTCTTTCGATGAACCTAAACCATTCTGGCTAGAGCTACCACATCCAAAAGCAGATATTAACCTAGAAGATGGTACTCTCTAATTAGTTTCAACATTTGATACATCACTGTAAAGACAGAGATAGTGAAGGTAAAGCTGTCGTTAAGTTTCATGCCACTTCATCAATATTATCTGATATCAGTTGACAAAATTAAGGCATTGACAAGAGATTAAACCTGTTCAATGGAGGACCAGGACCAAGAATACCGGCTGTAGTAGATGAACCAGCCAAATGATTAGGAATTCTTTGCACATCACTCGTCTCTGAACCAAAAACATTGATAAGTTTAAACATTTGTTAAGATATAGACCAGTAGTAACAAGTTTTATGCATCTCATTACCATCTGAGTTAAACTTGTTTCCACCAACATAATCATCACGAGCATTCCTAAATTCACCATTCTGGTTGCTACTACAAACTCTTTGAGAATCCGATCCGTCCTTGGTCTGGGAAAAAATAAGTGGAACAAGACTTACAAAGGTTCAAGCTTTAACATTAACAATCTATATATACTACACACAAACCTTTTTCTTCTTATCTCGTTTACTCTTTACTTCCTGGAAACTATCTGGAAAAGTAATCAAAGTAACATTGACAGAATTCAATTTAGAGAAAAAGATAACTCAGACGCAGAACTTTTCATGGATGTTGAACACAAACCACACCAAGAATGGCAGAAGCTTAACAAGATATATGCAGAAGTAACAATTTAGGCTAATTCTCTAATCAAAGCAGAGAGCTTTCAAGGGAGATCGAAGAAACATAAATATTACTAGGAACATGCGTGTCCAAGAGAATCACTAGCACAAGTTCAGTTCCCTTAAAACTCAAGAAACATACCAATCAGAGGGAAAAAGAAACAAGCTTTGTTCTGTTTTCTTTCACCTTCGTTCAACCAAACAACTTCAAAGCTTATATAATCCCAGAAAACAAGAAAAAGGAAGAAACTTTTAAGGAAGAAACCTTGAGAAAGAAGACGAGTAATAGCTTCGTCAGCGTCCATATTGCATTCAAGAAGCATTGCGTAAATCTCTTGTTCGGAGCAATTCACAACTTCCTTCATGTTCTTTACAATCTCTCTCGAACTCTTCGGAATTGCATCTGCGTTAACGTTATTACTGTCGTCGTCTTCTGCTTCTTTATTTCTCCGTCCTTTCATTTTTTTGCCGGAAGATGAAGAACCCATTTCTGACTGAACAAGAACCTTCGTCAACCTTACGATTTCTCTCAACCTTCACTGTCGCTGAATCAAAGAGGAAAGAGGATGATCTTTGTCTTTGTCTTCGGCTTTCAAGTTGTAATCAAGAAACCTTTTTTTCTTTCCCTCTGTCTCTATCTCTCTCTCTCTCTTTCAGTTGTTTGGGCTCTTAATAATGGTTTGGGGAAAGGAAACAAAATTTTCAAAATTTGGAAATAGAAAATACTACTTCCGAAAATATTATTCGGTAAATTCCATAAAAATACACCAAATTATTTTTCGATTTCATACAAATTTTTTGCATACCAAAAAATACACTTTTTCGTAGCCAACATGGCTTATTTTCAGAATCAGAATAAAAAATAGATTTTCTATGAGATTCAACATTTATTCTCATTCGGTAATATTTTATTATTATTTACATTGAAAGTAAAAAATGATGGCAAGAAAGAAGCCGAACCTAGATAGTAAAAGCAGAAACGTTCTTTAAGATTTTCTAAGGCTAAGGCACAAAAAGAGTAGCTAATACTATAAAAAGGGGTTTGCTAGGATAGTAGGATTTAAGAAAAGCAAATCCATTAGCAGTTGTTTCTTCGCCACGGCTGTTGTTGGGTTTGGTTAGATGGGTCTCTTCTCTTTGTTTCCTTGGTCTGGAGATGCATAGTAACGACTGCTTCCATCTTCATAAGGCTGCTCTTGTTCTTGCCCTTGTTGCTGTTGGCTATGTCTGAAACTCTCTGACTGCTGATCCTGAGGACCCGAGAATAAGCTGTAATAATTGTTTCCTGAGTCGTTGAGTCCTTGAGGAGTCTACATATTTGAGGTCCCATTCTGAGATAGAACCACAAGAAAGAAAATACCGGTTCAAATTTCGTATAAAGCTCATCTTATTAAACCGAGAAAAGCTGAACCAAATAAAAATTTCAAATGCTCACACCCCCTAAGAGAGATGTGTGATGGGCTTATCTATTACCTGATGATGAAGTGTTGCCATCTGATTGCTAAATTCTGAGCTGAGGACATCTTCATACCCACACATCGAGTTTGCAGCGGTATCACCTGACATTCGAAAACGATAATTCGAACCATTAGTGGAACTGTATGCAGAAGTAACAGCGACAGCAGATGGAGAAAGAACACTGTTATTGTATTGAGCAAGTGGTGCAGTTAAGGATCTAAGATGGTAACTGTTGTTGTTATGACCGCCATTTTTCTGAAATGCTGACATGTTGTAGGTGTCATTCTGTGTTGGCTGAGAGTATGGATAGTTCATCATATCACCATCATTCCCTGAAGGCACCATAGGCTGAGAGCCTGAGACTGATGGTGGTCCATGGCTTGTTGATTCATCTGTGGTTCACTGATTGAAGCGTTTAGTAGCGTCTGCAAAAATGAAAACCATATTATATATATATATATATATATATATATATATCACATAAGTCAAGAGAAGTTGCTTAAAGATAGAAAATGATAATGAGTTACCTCGGTCATGGAAACTGATAGCCTAGGATCAAGTGAAGATGTCGTAAGCACTGTTGACTGATTGAGAGAAGAAGCCTGAGGATCTGGTTCCTTTGTGTATGCATGTTGACGCTATGACAGATGACAAACAAACAAAAAAGATGCAGATTGAAGATGAAGAAATCTCTTATACTATGACACAAGAGATCTATTGGTTTCGATTCAGATAAATTAGGATTCTTATAGAGCACAAGATTTAGATGGTGAAGTTGTGAAAAGATGCAACAGAATAAATTAAATAGTAAAAAGTTGACAGTTTTTGTTACCATAGTGGGGATTGTATTAATATTCTGCATCTGAAGACTTAAAGGAGACACCACAGAATCTGATATATCTTCTGAGTCATCATCATTCAAGAGCCCTGATGGGAGACTGCTGGGTTGGGCAAAAACCATTCATCCCAGAACCAAAACTACCACATTGCACATGTTGTTACTTTTTAACCGATGTTTCCGGCTTATCATTCTCTATTGAGAGCTGCTGCAGATTGGTGTCCACAGAGGCTGATGGATTGTTGGCTGAATTGTCATGCAAGTTCTGGTTGGATAGTGAAGTAGACTCTTGAAGTTGATCTTCTCTAGTAGCAGCCTCAATAAATGAGTTAGAGAACGGACAAGCAACATCGTCAATGTGGACTTTTAGGATAAATTCTGGAGTAAACTTGAGAAATTCTTCTTCTCTTTTAGCATCATATGAGGTAGACAACGGATGAGTAACACTGTTATCCCACAACTTTTGGTTCGATACCAATGCAGACTCTCGAAGTTGATTTTTTCTAGCATCAAACTCAAAAAGTGAGTTAGAGAAATAAGAAAAACTGTCATGCAGGTTTTGGTTGGATACCGAAGGAGACTCATCTGGCCTCTCAGGTAAGTGACAATCATCCTTGACAGGACCTTTACTCACACTATCTTTTGATGAAGCTATGCCCATCTTCACAACATCAGCCATTGTTCTATGACCAGAGGTACTAAATCCCCAAGCAGATATTAACCTAGACGATGGCACAGATAACGAAGGAACTGCTTCACCTGAACTGCAAAGACACAGATAGCATGTAATGTTAGAAGCTAGCTAGTTAAGGTAAACCTGTCAATACTTTTATGCCACTTCATCAATTATCAGATTTATCAGTTGACAAAATTAAGGCATTTACAAGAAATTAAAAGAAGGAATACATGAAGAGAACCTGTTCAATGAAGAACCAGGACCAATAATACCGGCTGTAGTAGATGAACCAGCCACATGAAAACGAATTCCTTTCACATTACTCGTCTCTGAGCCAAACCAATTGGTAACTTTAGACATTTGTTTAACAACTATTTTCACAAGAAAAGATAAGTTCCCATTACCATCTGAGTTAAACTTGTTTCCGCTACTACCAACACTTTGAGAATCCGATGTGTCTTTGGTCTAAAATAAGTGTAATAGGACATAAAAAGGGTCAAGCTTTACATTAGGATTCACAGAACAATCTATTTAGTACACACAAACCTCTTTCTTCTCATCTTGGTTGCTCTTAACTTGCTGAATAATCTGGAAAAAGTTATCAAAGCAACATTGTCAAAAATCAACTAGAGGGGAAAGAATCATGAGGCAAAGGTAATCCAGAAGCCAACAAAAATCATGGATGTTGAACCAGATTCAAAGAAACATCTAGCCACTTTACCAATCAGAGGAAAAGGAAACAAGCCTTGCTCTGTGAATCTTTCATCTTCATTTCTTCTTCCCACTTTACTTTCAACTTAAACAACTTCAAAGCTTTAAAATCCAGAAAGAAAGGCAGAAACTTTTCGAAGAAACCTTGAGATAGAAGACGATTAGTGGTTTTGTCAGCATCCATGTTGCATTCTACAAGCATTGTGCTAGTCTCTTGTTCTGAGCACTTCACAATATCTGCATTTACATTACTGTTTTCGTCTCTCTCGCATTTTCTCGTCTTTTCCTTGGCCTGGGAAACATAAGAAAAGAAGTGGAACAGGACTTACAAAGGTTCAAGCTTTACCATAAGGAATTACACAACAATCTATATAGTACACACAAACCTCCTTCTTCTTGTCTCGTTTACTCTTCACCTCCTGAAAACTATCTGGAATCATAATCGAAGCAAAGTTGTAAGAAATCAACTAGAGTAACTTAACAAGATAGATGCAGAAGTAACAATTACAATTTATAGGAATATACGAAGAGATTCACTAGCACAATGGTTAAATTCCCATAGAAGAAACATACCAATCAGAGGGGAAAAAACAAACAAGCCTTGCTCTGGTTTGTTTCATCTTCGTTTCTTCCACTTTCAACCAAACAACTTCAAAGCTTATAAAACCCCAGAAAACAAGAAAAAGGCAGAAACTTTATGGTAAAAAAACCTTGAGAAAGAAGACGAGTAATGGCTTCGTCAGCGTCCAAATTGCATTCAACAAGCATTTCGTAAATCTCTCGTTCGGAGCAATTCACGACTTCCTTCATATTCTGTACGATCTCTCTTGAACTCTCCGGAATTGCGTTAACGTTACTGTCTTCTTCTTTCTTTCTTTGTCCTTTCCGTTTTTGCCGGAACCCATTACTGATTACTCTCAAACTCTTCTTCCACTGCAAACGAAAAGATTGATCTTTGTTCCTCTCTCGCTCTCCGCTTCTCGTTTTGTGTAATCAAGATACCCTTTTTGTTTCTTCCTCCTCCCTGTCTATTTCAATTTTGGGGAAGGTAAAAAAAATTTCAAATTTGGAATTAAAAATCCTTAGTTCTTGTTATTTTCTAGATAAAAATGTTAAATTACTACAATTAGTAGATTTTAAAACTAATATGCATAAGTACAAGGACTTGTTTGTAAATAGTCGTAAATACTATTTGCACCATATACCATAAGCTCTGTTGGTTTGGTTATGAATCTTGACCGTTAACAAAGATAAAAGATGAGGCTTTTGCTTCCATTTTCCTCGCCGTTATCCGCCACGTCATCACCGGCGACGCCGCAATTTCTCCCGGAACATCCTCCTCCGTTTCAATTCGACTTCCCTGTTCTAAGTAAAATTCTCAAAAAATCGGTGATCGGAACCCTAACCGGAGCTCTCTCGCTCACTCTCGTTTTCTCCTCCCCCCTCTCCTCCGTTGCTGCTGCTGATGATCCTTATCTCTCTCTCAATCCTCCTTCTTCATCTCAAGACTCTTCTCTCAACCACTTCGATTCGGCTCCGGAAGACTGTCCTAACGAGGACGAAGCTGCTGAAGCTGAGATGCAAGATGATGACTTTAAGACTCAGTTAGTAACTAATGAAGGGATTGTTGAAGAAGCTTGGGAGATTGTTAATGACGCCTTTCTAGATACCCGTAGCCATAGCTGGACTCCTGAAGCTTGGCAGGTATGTGTATTGGGTTGTTAGTGTGGATAAAGGAAGAAGCTTTGTATGTGTAAAGATTGAATTTTTATGGTTACTTTGCAGAAACAGAAGGATGATATATTAGCTAGTCCAATTAAGAGTAGATCAAAGGCTCATGAAGTGATTAAGAAAATGCTTGCAAGCTTGGGTGATCAATACACTCGATTCCTATCACCAGATGAGGTTTTAATTCTTTACATTCAGTACTTGGAATCCATGAAATTTGAAGATTGATGGATGAATTTTAATTACACATCTTGTTTGTGTCACTTGTTGAAGTTCTCTAGGATGTCCAAGTATGACATTACTGGTATTGGAATTAACCTTAGAGAAGTTTCAGATGGTGATGGAAATGTGAAGCTGAAGGTTCTTGGTATTGTATTGGACAGTCCTGCTGACATTGCTGGCGTGAAACAGGTTAGAAACCGGTCTATAGTTTCTTTCTGGTAGTTTTTTTCGCCGTTGATTTCACTTAAAATGTGTTCAATGTCTCTCTCTTTGCTAGGGAGATGAAATTGTTGCTGTCAATGGAATGGATGTTAGTGGGAAATCGTCATTTGAAGTATCATCTTTATTACAAGGCCCTAGTAAAACTTTTGTGGTTCTCAAGGTGGTTATCTTTAATTATAAGATACAAACAATATACATGAGTACTTGATTTAAGTTTGGACTGAAGATTTATGTATCTTATGCATATTGCAGGTGAAGCATGGCAAGTGTGGACCTGTTAAGTCTCTTAAAATCCAGAGACAAGTTAATGCACCGACCCCAGTCTCTTATCGGTTGGAAAAAGTTGACAATGGAAAAGTCTCTGTCGGGTACATTCGCCTGAAAGAGTTCAATGCTCTGGCTAGAAAAGATTTGGTGATTGGTAAGCCTTTTAATGTTGTCACATCAAAGCTATCAGTCACATCCTTTTTTATATACTTGTATTTGTGTTACACAGCAATGAAACGACTCCAAGACAAGGGTGCATCTTATTTTGTGATGGATCTTAGAGATAACCTTGGTGGACTTGTGCAGGTTCATTCTACAACTGTAACTTAAGACCATATCTTCTCAGTAATGCTTTACAACCACTTGATTCTTCACTTAGCCTGCGTTTCTCTGTTTTGGTTATCTCAGGCTGGAATAGAAACTGCTAAGCTGTTCCTAGATGAAGGGGATACGGTAAAGCAACAATCATTCAGAATTCTCAAAAAATTTTCAATTATTTTTCAGGAATAAGAAACAGAGTAGCTTACTTTAACTTACATGTAGAGTTCCATCACGATTTGGTTGAACTCATGTTATATGTTGCACCTGTGTAACAGGTGATATCTACAGCTGGGAGAGACCCTGAGGCTCAAAAAACTGTTCTTGCAGATAAGAAACCGTTGATCACTGCCCCACTTATTGTATGTGATGGATCATGTAAGCCATATAATCTTTCGCACTATTATGTTTTTTTTGCATGATGCACTGATTAGAATCCTTCTCATTGTTGCAGGTAATGGTAAATAACAGAACAGCAAGTGCTAGTGAAATTGTGAGTAACATTAATAGATTTAACATTTAAGCGCCGGAAGGTCATCTTTTTTTGGATTATTAAGCGGAATGATTTGTCTTATTTTTCTCCAGGTAGCCTCTGCACTGCATGATAACTGTAAAGCAGTTCTTGTTGGCGAAAGAACATACGGAAAGGTTATTCCAAAGTCTTAACTTATTTTATAATGAATCTATCGATTTTGAAATGTTTTTGATCATCTATTATCTTGTCAATTGAATTAATGGGGTTTTCAGGGTTTGATTCAATCGGTGTACGAGCTCCGAGATGGTTCAGGAGTTGTTGTGACAATAGGAAAGTATGTAACACCTAACCACATGGACATCAATGGTGGTGGAATTGAACCTGATTTCAGAAATTTACCAGGTTTAGTTAAGCTTTTAACTGAATCTTGAATTTTTGTCTTTTGAATATCTGATGATTCATTAACCTCTAGCTCGTTTGTGATATATACAATATGCAGGTTGGGATGAAGTTAAAGAACGTTTGTCTAAGTGCAATATTCTCCAACAAAGTTGACATGCAGTAAAACTCATCAAGCTGTGTACCCCCTTTTTATTCTTTGCTCAAACGGTATACACGATCGAACCTGGCAAGAAATGATTTGGCTATGTCAAAGATTTGAGTGTAAATTAAGTTTTGTAAGACTGTCTATGCACTCATGTGTAGAGTGAAAGCGCTTCTAAATTTTGATCTAACTTGTATTTCTTGTCCGGTAATATCAAAAACTATTACTGAACGTTTCAAACTCATATTGACTGAACTTACCAAAATTAAATAATTTTCAAATAAAAAAACTTCTATATAAAGAAAAACAAATTTCAGATCTACAAACAAAAACAATTTTTGTCTCTTACCTTCCTACAAAACATACTTTTATCCGCAATAAATGTAATTTCATATCGGACAATAACATACGAGTAGTTACACGACTTTCCCGCCATCGCAAAACTTCATGTGTCACGGAGGGTAAAATTTTCAGTCAACCTTATGCAATAAAGGGAGTTTGTGGCATTTTTCTAATAGGTTTTGGAAATGTGGCATTGGGAAAAAAAAATTTCTTCCAAAAAGTGGCAGTTTTAGCAAAATTCCCAAACAAATGCAGTTCACTTGTTAATACGTTCTCTAAGTAAACGCAAAGTGAATTTTGTTTTTCTCTTTCCGAAAACGTAAATCATTATATGAATATATGAATGCTGACATGAAGCAGTGTTTCAAAAAAATCTTTAAATACTCATTTGGATGTGCTGACATTCCTAGCCTAAATTTGTAACCCAATAACATCAAATCTTTTGATTAGATAATGTTCCAATTTTTTGTTATTGTCGGTTTGTCTTCTTTTTCCCCTGAAACGATTTCCAGTCTCACAGTTCTTGTCCGATTCGATCGAAATTGCTCTGCTTCAGATCTCTCGTTTATAATCTCCTGATTGTGAAGGAGATTAGGTAAAATCAGTTCGATTGTGCCATTTTCAAACTTTGCTAATAATACATTTAGCTGTTTTCATTATCCTATTTTTAATTATGTGTTGAAAAACTCGCTTTTGGGTCATTGGCTTATAGTATTGGGTAAGTTCCAATTTTTCTGAATCTAGATGATTTGTCTTTTGCTAGGTTATATGTGTGAAATTGTTCACAGAATTCTTCTCAACAATCATTTTAATTAATATGTTGTGGTTGCTAAATTTTATTTTTAAATTGTTACGAATCATATAATTATTCGGTCATATGTTTTTGTTTAGATATATATCGGAGACGACTATTCTGATCATGTTCTGGAGCTTTGTGTATGCGCGGCATAATTACGGTTGAAGTTTGTATAAAGAAGATAAGCGAATAATGCCAATCCAACCATCCATTAGTTTTGTACTTTTCGTTTTTTTGTTGCTTCTCTTGAACTAACGCATGTATTATGTTGTTGCAGTTTTTTAAATTAATGATTCGCATGACCAGAGTTTTAAAAATCTCTAGACAATTTTAGTCTATAGTGTAAGTTCTGATCTATTTAAGTTTTGTTTCCTTTTTTAATATACGAAAGAAATGAATAGCTTGAGTATGATTATCTATATGAACAGATTCATACTTAACATTGTTATTAATAATTATGCCTTTGACTGTGATAATTGAAAAGGGTAATATATTCTATATGTTGGTCATTTATTGTTGAGCTAATTATAATAGGGTATTACAATGTTTGCCTTCAGGTGTCCAATCAAGTGAACAATGGTGCAGCAGGGTAGAAGATTCATATTCAAAGTTAAGATTCTATTCTGCTATCTTAGTAACATTTACCAATGTTTTTTTCATGTTTTCTAATTAAAACTGATTTGTCGTGTATGTGTTGGGTAGGTTATCTTCGAACTGAACATGCTTGTCGGTAAAGCATCATCCATGGGACAAGTTTCTCTACACAAATTAATCATGATTCTTCAATAATCGTAAGTTGTTATTATCCTTTCTGTGTTTTTTCCATTTTTGGTATTATTTAATTATATAAATAGTTGACCACATTACTTTTTACTCACATATCTAAAAATAGAAAACAGAACAATGAAAGGCAATTTAACAAAGAAAGTAAAACAGCCACAAATGTTACAATCTATGGTGAAACATATAACCACAAACATACATTTTAATAAAATTAACGATGGATAAAGACACAGGTGGATGTCGCCATCTGTTGGTTAGAAGTTTTGGTCTACAGTTTCTTCTTCATCCCGTTTTTCGTACTCTAGCGTTTCTCTAGTTGCTATACACCATATCTTTTCTTTCCTACATTTTTTATAAAAAAAATAGTCGTTATGAGCATGGAACATTTTCTTCATAGATGATAATATGAATACCCACAAATAACTCCATAAACATCTACACAGAAATCATAATATTTAAGTTAGGTTATATATAAATAAACAATAATATTTGAGAAGTATTTATAATTTTTAGTTATAAAGATTAACAGCAAATTACAACTTACCAAATGGAATTTCTCCCTCCGCTCTTCCTGTCAATATATTTGGAAAGTCTTAACCACAAAATAACCTTTTTCTGATAACGCTGCAATAGAGTCATTTTTGTTGTCCACAACAAAAGTTTGAGTTTGTAGCGATACTTGGTGATGCTTTCCAAAAATCATGATCATCGCTGAAATCTGCTCGTAATTGCGAGCAAACTGACCTTAAAGATTGAAAGAGATCAGAAAAAAAAATAACTAACTCAACATAAGTAGAAAAATAAATCGATAGTTCAAAAAATTGATCTTAGAGATAAATCAACATTCAATAAAATAATTTTAAAAGTTTGAGAAATACATGTGTATAATTTAAATCATATAGTCTTGAATTACCCTTTTCAATAGATTAGAATCTAAATAATATATAAAAAGTAATTTTTTTATTTTATTCAAAATATTAAATATATACTATTATTTTAAATACAGTAAATATATAATCTTAATAATTTTCAATTATAAAATAATTTATTACGAATTTCAGTTAATTTTAAGGTTTTTAAAACTATAATTTTTAGTTAATTATTTAAATAATTTGTAATAAAGAAAAGTTTATTTTTGTTCTTTTCTGTTTTAAAAAGTGTAGTCTTCAAATATATATAATATTGAGTGTTATTTTCAAATGTCTTATATAGTTTGGTAGATTCTTAGACATGAAAAATTGCGTATAACTATCATGTATTATTTTTTTTATAAATATAACGACACAATAATGAAAAATATATATAGTTGTCTCCTCTAATAAAATCCCTAAAAGCAATCTGGGATTCAACCCAAAAAAAAAAAAAAAAAAAAAATCTGAGAAGTGTACCTACGTCATACACAAATACCCGAGTTTGATTATCGCTGAGAATCAATCTGAGTAAAAATTTGAGAATCAATAGTCGCACGAGAAAAACTGGGAATTAATATTCGCACGAGTAAATGGAACACTAGTAAGTCTATTTTTTTTGCTTGATTTGCTTGTGGGTTCGATGTGTACAATAATAATTAGCTATTTGAGAAATTAGGCCAAAAGAAGTTGTAAAATCTGTTGAATGTTAGTTGGAGTGAATTTAGTAGTGGAGTTGTAAAGTTAAGGCGGTTCTGTTTCAATTTTATTAGCTTTGCTTCTGTTGTTTTTGCTTTTTGTAAGACTAGTTAGCCGTCGTTGCTAAGTTAATGGATTATCACTTTTGGCTAATAATTCACATTTGGTATGTAGAGCTTGGAAACAAATATCAACCTTTTCGAAAGAATTGGTTTTGTTTGCGGTTGGTTTCTAATTTTAGTTTGTATTTGGATTTGATTAGTTCGCAAGATTCAGTTTCGCCAGTTCCTCCTATTTCACCATATACACCTTAGTTATTCTTAGATCAAACAATTTTATACAGAAATTTAAACTTGGTTTGAGGTGCTATATTGGTGAGATGGTTACTTTCTTAATGAATTTTTTTTTTTACATCTAAGCTTAGCTGATTTTTTAGATCACCCCCAATTTAGACACTTCTTCCATATGCATCATGACAAGAAACATGTATACGGGGGTATGTGGACTTTACTTCTTTGAAAAGCTGATATTATAAAGAATAATGAATGTTGATTCATCGCGAATGGTGTTCTCATTCGTTATTCTATTAGGGAGCATGCCTTGCTTATGGGATTACACTACCATGAACACCCAGTAGGTCACAAAAATAATTTTTTTGCAGTTTAGAGTTTGTTGAAAGGACACTTTGCTGACACTAAGCAAATAAATATAACAGCTGTTACAAAAACTAGAATAAATGAAAAATGGAGATAATGACGACCGTTTGAAGATGGCAATGTTTTACTTCTTAGGGACTGTCATTAAAGGAAAGAAGACACATAAACAGAGATTTCTGGAGGAATTCTTGGTTAAAGTAGTGGAAAATCTGCAATTTTGTAAAAGCTTTTCATGGGGAACATACACGTACAATGATTACATACACAATGTTTATCATCTATTGGGACGCTTCGATGGCAATGCGACTGATTCATGGACTTTCCTTGGTTTATTAACCGGATTGGAGGTAAATTTTTGCTTCTCTTGTTAAACAATCGTAAATGTGTATATGATGCTTGTGATATTGCTAGCTAAACGTTTTATGCTTGACTTGCTCAAAAAGCTTAGATTGTCTACTACAAAATGTCTTTACTTTCCCTATTGTAAATAATACAGTTTTAAACATTGTTTGTTAAATTGACCTTCTTATAACTTCAACTACTTCCAAATGTGAAGATTTTAGCTTTTGAAACTATCCCAAACCTGAAGAGGGAGTTTCAAGAAGATATTGAAGATGCAAACAGTGCATGTCCAAGGATGCAAGACGAAATTTAAAAAATCAACTTGTACATGGATTTCGTTTGAAAAGGTTCATAAATCTCTTTGAACTAAGAAGGTTAAAACTCACCTAAATTTGAAATTACTTATCCTAATCATTATCTAACCTAAGTTTTTGTGTACTTTATATTTCTTTATAGGATATACATAGTATAGTGGTAATTGAGTTGGATGAAAAAATTCTCATTGCTCACATCACAGAAAACACGACAAATGTTGACCCAATTGTTATCAGCTGGATCCAGATTCTAACAATAGTTTTTTTTTTTTGATATGCTAGGAAGATCTTTACGAGAAAGATCAGTTAAACAGATTAGTGGAAAAGAGAGCCCAACTTCTTACATATTCTGCCAGAAGAAAAATAAAACATAGTACTAACTATGTTTTCTGTTTTTGAGTTTCAGTTGTGTCAGTCAAAACCATAAAGTTTGAGTCAAATTTTTATGGTTTTGACTGACACAACTGAAACTCAAAAACAGAAAACATAGTTAGTACTAACCTCTCAAACAGAAAACAGAATTAATCCCTAGAGCTACTCTCTCAAACAAGAGATCAGTTGCAGTACTTAGGGGTCGAATCCACAGAGACTCAAGATCAAACACAATAGATTGTAAAGTTTTGTAAATTACGCTAAACAAGTTAAATTGAATTAAAACTAAAGCAATGCAAATAATTGAATTAAAGTGTTGTAAATTCAGAAATCAAAAGAGTTAAGCCTAGGGAATTTCTCAGGAAATTATGAAATATTAAATCAGATAAATTAATTAAGGTTCAAGCAATAAAGATCAGATCTAGAACTCTAAACAATTCAGTAAATTAAATCAGTTCTCACTGTAAATAATATCTAAATTTAAAACCAGAAAATCCAAATCTCTTTGTAAAATTCTAAGTAATAAATCAGCCTTAAGAACAGGTTTAGATAAGTTCACAGAATTATTAATTCAAATCTCTTTGTAATAAACAATTCTGCTCATCAATGGTTTAATCAGGAAAACAATTATATTCTCATATCAATTTATTTCCCTAAGATAACAATTCTAGGTGATCAATCAAGAATTATTGTGAAGAACAACCAAGGATGAAGATCATAAAAGATTAAGAACCCTGAAAATCTCAGATCTAATAAATCATAAAAACCCTATGAAAAACCCTAAACCTAACAAACAAATTACTCAGACATATTAAATAAAGCACAAATCATCATTCTGAATAATATGCAATTGAAATTAAAAGAGTAAAGGGAGTTCAAGAAATTCTTCTCTCAAAGCAGATCTCTTTCTCTCCAAAGCTCTCAAAATCTCTCAGGGTTGCAGGGAAAATAAAAGTTGGTAGAAAAAGACTTGTGGGTTTCTAAAACCCTAAACAATATATATACATCCTAAAATTCGTCCAGGGGCTTATGTTGCAATTAAAAAAGACTTTGGGCAAATTTGTAAAACTTCCAATTCTTGTTCTCTCGTCGGGTAATCAACAGCGCCGATCGATGCTCCTCAAGTGGTGTCGATCGATGCTCAGACTCTGATTCGACTCCAACTTGATTTTCTTCGGTAAAATGCTCCAAAATGATCCAAATTGTTCCATATTGCCCCATCCGTGCCAAATTCCTAAATAACCTGTAAAGACTCAAAAACAAACTAGAAACAAACCAAAAGACTCAAAAAGCACACTTATATCATGGTTAAAAACCGTAAAAACCATGATATATCAACTCCCCCAGACTTAGCCTTTGCTTGCCCTCAAGCAAAACAGAAACTTAGACCTGTGAAAGAGGTTTGAAAACATAGAATTCACTTAACTACTGGTAACTGATCTCTGCACTCTTCATTGCCTTGACTCTCAAGAACTTACTTCATATACTTTGTCAATTGAAAAGCATCAACATTCCTTACTCAAATCCCACAATCCTCTGGAATCTCTAGTCTCACCATTACCATCTCGTTACATAAATTAAAGCAAGTACAGGTGAATTCTTACCTTGGTGTATCGAACAGTGGCATATGGACTCTCTTCAGGCCAACACAGTCTTCTTAGATCTCCTTTCCTCTCCCTTTTCTCACTTCCAAATTTTTTCTTTTTTTTTTTATTCTTTTTTTTTAGCAAAGGTGTAAGCGAATACCGGGGTCATCGGTAATTTACCTACCCCTCGCTTCCAAGCTTTGTGTGATCATTTGACTCAAGAGTAGAATAATGAGGTCACTGGTAATTTACCTACCTCTCTAAACTGATCAAAATCATCTCATCTTTTATTTCTCTCTTTTTTTTTCTGATTTTTTTTTCTTAAACACTGAAGGGAAGAGAGAGAGGAGACATACTTTGAAAAATTGCACTGCCTTGTATGGCCTGAAGAAGAAGTCTAGTCCACTGATTTCCAACCCCAAAGTAAGAGATTAAGTCCGGTTAAAATCCTGATAAAAGTTGAGACAGCATTGGTTGAACTAGATATCCTTTGAATAAGGGCTTTCAGGATTGTTGATACAGCTCATAGTCTTTCCACACTTCAGTTCTGAGGTCAAGCTTAGTCAAGAATCATTAGAGTGTTAGCCAAAGAACAAGAACCATCAGTTAGAGATCATAATTCAATAGAAACTTTTGAAAAATTTGACTCAATAAAAACAAAAATACGTTTTTGACACAAGACACAAAAACCAAGTAAGTAGTTAGTACTAACCTCCCCCAGACTTAAACAACACTGTCCCCAGTGTTATCAAGCAAGGGAAAAGTCAAGAAACAAAAATTGTGTTGAAAAGTTGAAAGAAAATTTGAACAGATTCTCGAATTACCCAACTAGCGTCGACCGATGCCATTGAAAGCAGCATCGATCGGCGCTCTCGGCGAATGATGTTTTCTGGCCGAAATTTCCTTGTTTGTTGCAGTTAGTTGTGTGTTGTTGTTGGATCAATCCTTTGATGTTAATTCTGTTAAGAAGCACTCAAACACAAACACAGGTTAAAAGCAACATGATAGATAGATAAGTCATAAGTTCAAACAACTTTCAAACACAGACTGACTCAAAACAAAAAGAAAAATGACTCAATCCTAAAAAGGGAAAAAGATAAAATGAAACCATGATCAGAAGCTAAAATGTAACAGAAACATCATCATCACCATCATCAGTATGGTCAGCATCCTCATCAGAAACAGGATCAGCAGATGGTGAAGACGGCGAAGGGGACCTGCGCCTAGTACGCCTGGTAGGACGAATGCAGCCACACTGTGAAAGTCGAGCCATGCCATTCCAGATGGCACGCAAAGCTGAAACCACATAAGTCGATGAGCTCCTGGTCCATAGTGGCAGGATCTGCGGTGGCTCTGGAAACTCAAATGCCGCAGTCCCGGAAGAAGAACCAAACTCAAAACCCCCAGCAGGGTTAGCACCATCTAAATCAACAGCAGGAATAGCATCGCCTCGTCGGCGACGAGCAGCAGGTGCAGCAACAGAATCTCTCATGTCAGGCTGAAATGCCAGCTGGTGGTAATCTTCGCCAATATAAGTAAGTGCGGGACGCGGCAGTGAAATCATACGCTCTCCAGTGGTGGAACGAAACGCCGAATAAGGGCTTTTTCAGCCACGAGTATGTGCCATGTAATCAATATCCATAACTGGACGCTCGTAACGATCCTGCAACTCCCGAGGTCAATCTGAAAATGCCTAAAGATTGGAGTCGAAGACTCCCAACACTCTCCTTCTTCTTTCCTTTCCCAGTGAAAGGCTTGGTCTTCAGATCAACCAAGTGATGTGCAAAAACTGCTCCCATGTTAACCGGCCTATCCAAGGCGGGTGTAGGACAAATACCAGCAACCAAGTCTCGCAAACCACAATACAATAAGATCAACTCTGCCACTCGCATCTTGTTAGGCTCCATCTTACACAGAATTGTGTGCCCAATAGCACGAATAACATACCTCAGGACCGGATGTCGAATATCAGTCTGTGTAGATGACTTAGAATGATATCTCCCATGTCCAAACAAACTCCAGAAATCCTGGACATCAGGAAATGCGACTGCTGTAAAATCTCTCTCAAAGCCATAAATGCCACAAAGATCTCTAAGTGGTAGCTTGTAGCGAATGCCCCTAACGAAGAAAGAAATGAACCCCTCCTGTGCATTCTTAACTGCTTCATTCTGATAATAAACTCCCACAGTGGCCATAAACTGACGAACAAGATCAGGATACATATCATACTGCCTAGATGCAATGGTTCCCAATCCTATCCTATCCAACACAGCAAGAACCTCGTCCTTAATACCCAACTGGTTCATAGCAACCAAATCAAGTGTCTTAGTTGGTTGAATCTCAACTCCTAACCAGCCATTGTAGAACAATGTATCATAATCATCCCAATCATCTGACACTGGCCTATTAATGTAATCTGATTCTTCAAATTCCTTCATGATATCATCATTCCAAATCCTATTACATCTAATCTTTCTACCTTCTAACCTTGGCCATGGAGGACGAGCTGCAACTTGTGGAGCAAGAGGAGTGGTCGCCGGTGGTTGAGGATCACTCGCCGGAGCTGACGGAGGCGGACGGCGAGTTTGGCGAGAAGTGGTAGCTCCGCCGGTTCCAGTTCGTTGCTTTTTATTGGATGTCATCGCTTTGAATCGCGAAACTGAGACTGGATCCGGATAGAGGACTGAAAAACGAGTGGGATAGAGCTTTGAATCACTCAAAACGGAGCAGTATCGGAGAAGTTATGAGGATCTGAAGCTGTTCGTCGATTTTGGGAGATGAAAAATAAAAGAGACAGCTCGGGGCTTTATTCGCGTGTTCCTCGGTTTTAACGGTATCGATCGATGCCCATTTTGGTGGTATGAAATTTGGGTGTTTGCAGAAATTCGGGTTTTGAGGCTGAACATGAAGGAGGCTCAGGATCGGCAGAAGAGTTATGCTGATAGGAGGAGAAAGGATCTTGAGTTTCAGGTTGGTGATAGAGTGTACCTCAAGATGGCCATGTTGCGGGGTCCGAACAGGTCATTGACAGAGACTAAGTTGAGTCTGAGGTACATGGGTCCGTTCAGAGTGGTTGAGCGGGTGGGGCCAGTGGCATATAGGCTGGAGTTGCCTGAGGTTATGCGTGCGTTCCACAAGGTGTTTCATGTGTCGATGCTGAGGAAGTGTCTTCACGAGGGTGATCAGTTGTTGGCTAAGATTCCTGAGGATCTTCAGCCTAACATGATTTTAGAGGCGAGACCATTGAGGGTGCTCGAGAGGAGAGTCAAGGAACTTCGGAAGAAGAAGATTCCTTTGATGAGAGTCCTGTGGGACTGTGACGGAGTAGAGGAGCAGACTTGGGAGCCCGAGGCGAGGATGAAGGCAAGGTTTAAGTGGTTTGAGAAGCAGACCGCTTGAGCTTGTCTAGCCGGGTCCGAGTTGTAGTCCGTGGCTGGAGCGGGTATGGAGTATTCCAGCCCATCTCTCTTGATATTTGGTCGCTTAGGGGTGGTTGGTTGTGCGACTAAGTATCAAGATGAGGTGGTGCTCGGGATGCGGGTTGATGGCTCCAGTTGTTGTATTTTTGTTTCTTGATGTATTTTCGTTGAGTTGTAACGATTATGACATTTGAGATTAATAAGATGAGTATTTTTCTTATGTTTGACTGTTAATGTCATGGGAAAAGAGAAATAGTTCGGGTTTCTATTTTTGGAAGTTTCCATAAATAGAAAGTTTCCACAAAAGGAAAGTTTCCAGAATTAGAAAGTTTTCTAGAAAGGAAAGTTTTGTGGAAACGTTGAGGTAGATCTAGCCGGGAGATACTCGTTGGCATCAGTATTTGTTTTGCTCAAGGCCGTGTGGGCCCAACTCACGTGATACCGATAGCTCGATGGACTTTGTGGCCAGAGAGTGGGAGTGGTATGTTGCTTCGGATGACGATCCGAGAGCGCTTGAGGGTGACGACCCAAGAGCGGGATATGTGAGGCTCCCTGGATACCGTAGCTGTGAGCCGAGGCTCGGCAGTGAGCCGGTATGTCTCGAGGGTTGCGACCCGAGAGCGGGGGGAGTGGGTGTGAGTGACTTCCTGGATGCCGTAGCTTAAGGCGGTTGGCCTGATAGCGAGCCGGCATGATTCGTTGGTTGCGACCACGGACGGGGGAAGCACTGAGTTGTGAGCAAATAGTGTTATGATGCGAGTATATTGGCTAGAGGGAGACCTCGAGGGTCAGTCGGAGGTGTGCGGGCTGTTGCGACAGTGGCACGGGAAACCTTGGCTGATGGTATATAGTCCGGTCTGGGGACGTGCGGGCCGTGTTGACGGTGGCACGAGGGTCCTTGGAGGAGGATGGTGTTGCGGGATTCGGGGACGAATCCATATTGGTGGGGGAGAATTGTAACGCCCGTGAACCAAAAATCCCGGTTTAGGCTCTGCATCGGTCGATGCAAGTTGTGCATCGGTCGATGCAAGGTCTAATTTCTGCGTTTTTGACTTAAGTCAAACGCTGCGTTTTGGACAAAGGGAAAAGGAAACCCTTAAGTCGTGTTTTGGTTTCATTCGAGGGTTGCAGCCGTTTTTGAGAGCGAACGAGAGAGAAAAAGAGTTCTTGAGAGTTTCTGGAGTTTTCTTGGAGATTTGGTGTTTTCCTGTAGAGATCTGTAGCTGGGATCGTTGTAGGAGCTTCCTAGAGGCTTGTTCTTGCTTGTTTCTTGTTCAGATTCGTCTTGGCACAGGTAAGTGCATGACCATGGCTGATCTAAGCTAGAGGAACCTTTAACTTGCTTGTTTTAGGTGGTTAGACGTGTTAGATCGTAGTTAAGGACGTTAGGAAGCTTTCTTGTGGCTTGGGAATGCGTTTCTGTGGTTGTAGGAACGAGATCCGGCGAGAAGCTTCGGGGAAATCACGGTGCTCGACGTTGCGTCGATCGATGCAAGTGCGAGGACGGCGCGATAAACTTTAGGGTTTTCGTGTTGCGTCGAGCATGCGTCGGTCGATGCAGATTGGGTATCGGTCGATGCAAGTGCAATTTGCATCGGTCGATGCAGCTTCTGTATCGATCGATGCTTCCTCAGTTGGCATCGGTCGATGCATGTTGGCATCGGTCGATGCTGAGTCCTGATTCATTGATTGTTGCGTGTGGATTGTTGTGTGTGGTTATTGGTTACTCTATTGCTTGTGTGTATAGCCCAGTAGATGGGAGGATTGCCTTACTGAGTGTTTGTAAAATACTCATGCATTGCAATATGTGTTTGTGGTGCAGGTAAAGGCAAAGTGTGATCGTGGAATCAAGGCGATGAGGAATGGATGTTCTAGAGACTTGATTGATTGTGGTCTAGCTATTGCTAGGTTGATAGATTAAGTTAATGGAATGTTGTAGGATGTTAGCCTTGGTTATTTTCTTTATTTGGATTATGGTATTATTTGATATTGATTCTATTGTTGGAATTTTATTGGTTTAATGGAAGTTGTTTATTTGATTATCCGCGGTTAAAGAATGTTGATAGGATGTTAGTGGGTATGGGACCACTAGTAAATTAGGGTATAAAAAAAAAAAAAACGGGAAGGGTTGTTTCATTTTCGCCCATTTCTGCAAACACCCCTCCACCCCTAGAATTGAGCATATCAAAATTCTAGGTAATAAATCAGCTTTAAAATCAGGTTAGATAAGTTCACAAAATTACTAAATCAAATCTCTTTGCAGAAAGTAATTTTGCTCACCAAAGGTTTTATCAGGAAAATCAATTATATTCTCATATCAATTAATAATCCTAAGATCTAAATCCAGATGACTAATCAAAGATCTAGCATTAAGAACAACCTATGATGAAGAACAAGAAAGATAATGAATCCTAAATTAACAGATCTAATAATCCATGAAATCCCTAATGAGAAACCCTAAACCTAACTAGCAGATCTACTCAGACATAATTGCAAGAACACAAATCATGAATAAAATAGATAGCATTAAGAAAGAGATTAAAGAAGAAATAAAGGAGTTCTGAATCTTCTCTGAAGGAGTCTTGATTCTTCTCTCCAAAAGAAGCAGGAGAGAAGAGATCAGTTGATATGATATGCTCAAATTAATCCCTAGAGCTACTCTCTCAAACAAGAGATCAGTTGCAGTACTTAGGGGTCGAATCCACAGAGACTCAAGATCAAACACAATAGATTGTAAAGTTTTGTAAATTACGCTAAACAAGTTAATTTGAATTAAAACTAAAGCAATGCAAATAATTAAATTAAAGTGTTGTAAATCAGAAATCAAAAGAGTTAAGCCTAGGGAATTTCTCAGGAAATTATGAAATATTAAATCAGATAAATTAATTAAGGTTCAAGCAATAAAGATCAGATCTAGAACTCTAAACTTTTGGTAAATTAAATCAGTTCTCACTGCAAATAATATCTAAATTTAAAACCAGAAAATCCAAATCTCTTTGTAAAATTCTAAGTAATAAATCAGCCTTAAGAACAGGTTTAGATAAGTTCACAGAATTATTAATTCAAATCTCTTTGTAAGAAACAATTCTGCTCATCAATGGTTTAATCAGGAAAACAATTATATTCTCATATCAATTTATTTCCCTAAGATAACAATTCTAGGTGATCAATCAAGAATTACTGTGAAGAACAACCAAGGATGAAGATCATAAAAGATTAAGAACCCTAAAAATCTCAGATCTAATAAATCATAAAACCCTATGAAAAACCTAAACCTAACAAACAAATTACTCAGACATATTAAATAAAGCACAAATCATAATTCTGAATAATATGCAATTGAAATTAAAAGAGTAAAGGGAGTTCAAGAAATTCTTCTCTCAAAGCAGATCTCTCTCTCTCCAAAGCTCTCAAAATCTCTCAGGGTTGCAGGGAAAATAAAAGTTGCTAGAAAAGACTTGAGGGTTTGGAAAACCTAAAACTATATATATATGTCCTAAAACACGTCAGGGACTTATGTTGCAAATATGGAAAACTTTGGGGCAGATTTGTAAATTTTCCAAAACTTGGGTCTTGAGTCGGCAGAGATGAGTATCGATCGATGCTAAGGCAGTGTCGATCGATGCTCATGCTTTGATCCGAGATTTATGCTCCAAAACGATCCAAATTGCTCCACTTCGCTCCTTTCATGCCAAAATCCTAGAAAACCTGTAAAGACTCAAAAACATCCTAGAAAACACATCAAAAGACTCTAAAAGACTCCTTATATCATGGTTAAAAACCACAAAAACCATGATATATCAACTCCCCCAGACTTAGCCTTTGCTTGCCCTCAAGCAAAACATAAACTTAGACCAGTGAAAGAGGTTTAAAAACAAGGAACTCACTCAATTGCATAATGATTCTTATTTGCACTCTTCATTTACCTGACTCAAGAACTTACTTCTTATACTCAACCATGATAAGCATCAACATTCCTTACTCAAATCCCACAATCCTTTAGAATCTCTGAAATCTCCATTGTCATCTCATTAGTCAATATTAAAGCAAGTACAGGTGAGTTCTTACCTTGGGTGTATCGAACAGTGGCATATGGACTCTCATCAGGCCAAGACATTCTTCTTATATCTCCTTTCCTCTCCCTTTTCTCACTTCCATTATTTTTTTCTTTTCTCTCTTTTTCTTCCCTTTTTTTCTTCTAATCAAAGGTGTAAGCGAATACCGGGGTCATCGGTAATTTACCTACCCTCGCTTCCAAGCTTTGTGTGATCATTGACTCAAGAGTAGAATAATGAGGTCACTGGTAATTTACCTACCTCTCTAAACTGATCAAAATCATCTCATCTTTTATTCTCTTTTTTTTTTTTTAAAGCACTGAAGGGAAGAGAGGGGAGACATACTTTGAAAAATTGCACTGTCTTGTATGGCCCGAAGAAGAAGTCTAGTCCACTGATTTCCAACCCCAAAGTAAGAGATTAAGTCCGGTTAAAAATCCTGATAAAAGTTGAGACAACGTTAGATCAATCAGATATCCATTGAATAAGGGCTTTCAGGATTATTGATAAGGCTCATAGTCTTTCTAAGCTTCAGTTCTGAGATCAAGCATAAACAAATAATCATTAGAGTGTTAGCCAAATAAGAGAAATCATTAATCAAGATCATAATTCCCAAAGACAAAAAGAGAAATTTTGATAAATTTGACTCAAACTTTATGGTTTTGACTGACACAACTGAAACTCAAAAACAGAAAACATAGTTAGTACTAACCTCCCCCAGACTTAAACAACACTGTCCCCAGTGTTATCAAGTAAGGGAAAAGCAAAAATAAATAAAAATAAAATAAATAAAAATCAAAATCAAAAGAAAAAGAAAAACCTACCAGTGGGTTGCCTCCCACTAAGCGCTTGTTTTCAGTCATTAGCTTGACTGTATTAGAGCTCAGGCTCACGGTGGAGCAGAACATGGCATTGAAATCCTCTTCATCCAAGGTGGTGTATAAGCTTTAGGTGCATGAGGCTTGCCAAGGATGTGAGGAACAGGACCAGGACGGGATTTAGGTATGGGAGGACATCTTTTCTGTCCTGCAAAATCATCAATAGAAGAAACAAGCGCTCTACGATAATCTCGTGGCTTGGTTAACTGTAAAACAGTCTTTGTATCTTTGAAAATCCTATTGATGATAAAAGGAGGTTTAGGAGAAGAAGATGCATACCTTGGCCTTACCTGAGGACTCTGGAGGGTGGAATGGGAGACTTTCTGTTTGGGAACAGCTTTCTTACTTGGAGCATCAGTCTTTGAGTTGTTCTGGCTCGGAGGTGGAGGAGTGTCGACCGATGCTGAAGGGGTATCGATCGATACTGAGCCTGATGCTCGAATATCGAAACTTTTTCAACAGAAAAGTCTGTCCATCAATAGTAGGAGCCCTCCTCAGCTTATCCATCTCAAAGTTCATACTCAAACCATCCACATTCAGTGCTATGTGCCCCTTCTGCACATCTATGATGGCACCAGCTGTAGCCAAGAAAGATCTTCCTAAGATGAGAGGATCTTTAGGCTCTGTATCATACTTCAGCACCACAAAGTCAGTGGGAATTATGAAGTTGCCAACCTTAACTGGAATATCCTCTAAAACACCTTCAGGAATTCTTCGGGAGCGATCAGCCAAGATAAGAGAAATCTGAGTTGGCTTGAATTCTGTCATCCCAAGTCTCACAGCAACAGAATGTGGCATCAAGTTGATGCTTGAACCAAGATCACAAAGTGAATGAGCAAACCTTCTTGTGAAGATAGAGCAATCAAGTACAAAGCTTCCAGGATCTGGTAACTTCTCAGCAGTCTTACATTCAATGATTGCACTCACTTCCTTAGATACAACCACCTCCTGCTTCTTTTCCTTTTTCCTCAAATTTTGATATGCTCAAATTAGATACAACCCGTCCGCGGGACGGGTTCTCAGCAGTCTTATATAGTCAGCAACCACCTCATAGTTAGATACAAAATTTGATATGCTCAAATTTACCCTAGAGCTACTCTCTCAAATTAAGAGGTCAATTGTAGTATTTAGGGATCGAATCCACAGAGACTCTAGTTCACACAATAGACTTATTATTCTTTTAATTATGCTAAACAGAAATATTGTAATTAAATTGCAAAATAGAACAGAAAATAAAAGAGATGTAAAATTCAGAAGGAATAAACGCTAGGCCTAGGGAAATTCTCAGGAAATCATGGAAAATCAGATCAATTAATTAAGTAAACAGGATTCAACAATTAAGCACCGTTCTTGAACTCTAAACACAATTATAAAATAAATCAGTTCTCACTGCAAATATAATCTAAATTTAAAACCAGAAAATCCAAATCTCTTTGCAAAATTCTAGGTAATAAATCAGCTTTAAAATCAGGTTAGATAAGTTCACAAAATTACTAAATCAAATCTCTTTGCAGAAAGTAATTTTGCTCACCAAAGGTTTTATCAGGAAAATCAATTATATTCTCATATCAATTAATAATCCTAAGATCTAAATCCAGATGACTAATCAAAGATCTAGCATTAAGAACAACCTATGATGAAGAACAAGAAAGATAATGAATCCTAAATTAACAGATCTAATAATCCATGAAATCCCTAATGAGAAACCCTAAACCTAACTAGCAGATCTACTCAGACATAATTGCAAGAACACAAATCATGAATAAAATAGATAGCATTAAGAAAGAGATTAAAGAAGAAATAAAGGAGTTCTGAATCTTCTCTGAAGGAGTCTTGATTCTTCTCTCCAAAACTCTCTAAAATCTCTCACAGGGTTTTGCTCTCAAAAGTTGCAGGGAAAAATAAAGCTTAGGTCTAAACAATGACCCTAAAAATCCTATTTATACTCCTAAAAACGTCCAGGGACCAATGATGCAAATATGGAAAACTTTGGGGCAGATTTGTAAATCTTCAAAACTTGTGGGAAAACTTCCAATTTCGTATTTGGCCTAGCATCGATCGATGCATATGATGTGTCGATCGATGCACTCTTCTAAATTCGTCTCCCAACTGCCTCAATGCTTGATTAAGCTCCAAATCCTCCAATTTAGCTCCATTATGCTCCCATCCATGCTAAATCCTATAAAAGACTCAAAAGACTCTAAAAATACCAAAAAGACTCTATAATTAAGACTTATATCATAGCTAAAAACACCTAAAAACCATGATATATCAACTCCCCCAGACTTAGCCTTTGCTTGCCCTCAAGCAAAACATAAACTTCATCTGTGAAAGAGGTTTGAAAATGCAGGAACTCATTTTCTTTTTAAAGTAATGCCATGATCATCCAAACCTTAATCCACATGCTTAGCTGATAAATCCAAATCGAACCACCATGTACTTCTCCGTTAACTTTCATAGCATCCCAAATTCAAACCAAATTCCACTACTTCCTCCATTAAGCTTTCATTGGTGAGTCTCATCAATTTGATCAATATCAAGAACCTTCTAGACTCATTCCGGTACAATACCATAACAAGCAAGACATATCTTTTAAACACATGTGGTACTCTTTCTCTCCCCCAGACTTATTCTTTTTAATCTTCCTTAGAGCTTTGCTTTGTTTTTTTTTTTTCAAGTTGTAGGCGAATAGTGGGGTCATCGGTAATTTACCTACCCCTCGCTTCCAAGCTTTGTATGATCATTTGACTTAAGAGTAGAATAATGAGGTCACAGGTAATTTACCTACCTCTCTAAACTGATCAAAATCATCTCATCTTTTATCCTTTTTTTTTTTTAAACAAAGCTCTCAGGATTTTTCTTAACTTAAATAAGGGAGAGGAGTACCATTTTCTTTCTGAAGTCTTACTTGTCAGGTATGAACAAGGAGTCAAGCTCTATGAAAATCAATCTCCTTGATGAGTTAAAAAGAAAAGTACAGAAATTACCTCAAGCTTTTATGGATTCTGTTGGAAATTTGGATGTTTCTGGTTCAATGGTCAGCCATTGGATTTTTCATTAGTCGGATTTGTGGATTCAATCTGCAGCATTAATCAACCAAGGCAATACACTAAAAAGAAAAGTCATAGTTCCCAACAAAAATTTTGACTCAATAAAACGATTTTTTTTTTTTTTTTTTTTTTTCAAAAACAAAAACATAGTTAGTAACTGCCTCCCCCAGACTTAAACAACACTGTCCCCAGTGCTATCAAGTAAGAGATTGGCTAATAAAATAAAAATAAAATGAAAATCAAAAGAAAAATGAAAAAGAAAAACCTACCAGTGGGTTGCCTCCCACTAAGCGCTTGTTTTCAGTCATTAGCTTGACTGTGTCGGATCTCAGGCATCCGGTGGATCGGAACATGGCAGTAAATGCTTCTGAGAAGATGTCCTCTTCCTCCAAGGTGGTGTGTATGCAGCAGATGAATGAGGTCTACAAGGGACATGAGGAACAGGACCAGGGCGGGACTGAGGTATGGGTGGCATTCTTTTAAGTCCTACAAAATCATCAACAGAAGAAACAAGCACTCTACGATAATCTCGTGGCTTGGTTAACTGCACAACAGTTTTTGTACCCTTCAAATTCTTATTGATGATAGGAGAAGGTTTGGAAGAAGGAGATGCATACCTTGGCCTTACCTGTGGGTTCTGGACTGTGGAATGATGAGATTTCAGCTTTATATCTGGTCTAGGACTTGCAGTTAAGGATCCAACACGAGAATCTTCGATTTTGGACAAGTCTGAGCCGACTCTGGAAGGTGTGTCGATCGATGCAACAGCTGCATCGATCGATGCAAGTCTCTGAACTCGTGTTTCTTCAACGATTCTGCAACTCTTCTCAGCAATCCGTGTTTCCATCACAAAAACGTCATCTACCAGCGGCTTGTCATGCATCAGAACCTCATCATGATCTCTAGTACTGATTAGATGATCTCCACTCCAATCTTCAAGCTTAGCAGCTTGTTTACTCACTTCCTCTACAGGCTCCAACTCTTTGACATACCCAGCAGTAATGTCTTCATGAAGCTCTATGATCAGATTGTCATCAGAAACAACCTCCACAGAAAATGTCTGACCATCAATAGTGGGAACCCTTCTCAGCTTGTCCATCTCAAAGTTCATGACCAAATCTTCTACATTCAGAGCTATGTGTCCCTTCTTCACATCAATGATGGCACCAGCTGAAGCCAAGAAAGAGCGTCCTAAAATGAGAGGATCATTAGGCTCTTGGTCATATTTCAGTACCACAAAGTCAGTGGGAATCATGCAATCTCCAATCCTGATCGGAACATCTTCTAAGACACCTTCAGGAATCCTTCTAGATCGATCAGCTAAGATAAGAGAGATCTTAGTTGGTCTGAAATCCGTCATCCCAAGTCTCACAGCAACAGAATGTGGCATCAAGTTAATACTAGAACCAAGATCACATAGAGAATGAGGAAACCTTCCTGTGGAGATAGAGCAATCTAACACAAAACTTCCAGGATCTGGTAACTTCTCTGCAATTCTACTCTGAATCACTGCACTTACTTCCTTAGAGACAACCACCTCCTGCTTCTTATCCTTCTTCCTCTGTGGAGGCTGCGTCAACAGAATTGAACTGACATCCTTTGTAAGCAGTGCTCCTTCCTCAGGACTCAAACCATTGGTGACCATCCTCTTCACATATCTCTTAATACCAGGAGAAAACTTGACAGCATCAATTAATGGCATCTCAATCATTACCTTATCCATCATAGCCTTGCATCTAGCTTCTTCAATCTCCTGCTTAGACCTCCTAGGCTTAGGAAAAGGAACCTTAGGCTTGTATGCTTTATCTGAATCAGATGGTTGAACTGGAACAGAAACCGTAGCTGTCTGTGGGGGGTGTCGATCGATGCTGACATTGTGTCGATCGACGCTTGATGATGATTGCATCGATCGATGCTCTTGTGTATCGGTCGATGCAACATCTGCTCCCAGATGGTTGTCTTCTTCCTTCACCAAAATCGCATTACAAGCATGCTTGGGGTTCTCAGTTCTTCTAGAAAGAAGTTCCTCTTGTCTTTTAACAGACCCAGCAGTCTGAATCACTTGATTTTCCAGCTTCTTGACATGAGTGTTTAATGCATCAAACTTCCCAGTCAGTTCATTGTAGACATTATCAATCTTCCCATTGAATGTCACTGTCAACTGCTCTTGTCCTTGAAGAATTTGATCAAGCATGGCCTCTATTCGACTCTCAGAAGTCTGTGGAGGTGGAGACTGATAAGAAGAATTACCATAGGTCCTTGTAAAGCCGGTGTTCTGTTGTTGCTTCTGGTAGTCTGGCTTAGGCATGTAGCCTGTAGAGTTCCCACTGTAAGGTCTATTGCTTTGTTGATTTCCAAACTTCTGACCCTGATATCCAGCTCCATACACATAGTTGACATCTTCTTCTCTAGTCTCTGGCTTTGGCTCAAAAATCTCAACATCTTCAGCAAAATGGACAGACTTCTTTCCCACAAGAAGATTGTGCACTGAATCCAGTTTAGCATTCACTGTAGCAAACTGATTTGAACCATTGCCTTCATGTGCTCTTTTCCGCTCTAAGTCTGCATTCTTGGTGCTGTTGCTTGATGTTAACCTTTCAATCAACTGTTCAGCCTCATCTGGGTACCTTGTCTTGAAGTTCCCATCGCTAGCAGCATCCAAAGCCATCTGATACCTCCAGTCAATCCCGCTAAAGAAGATACTGATCAATTGCACCTCTGAAAACCCATGATGTGGACAGTCCCTCTGGTATGCTTTAAATCTTACCCAAGCAGCTTTGTAAGATTCAGTAGGTCCTTGTCTAAAGGTGGAAAGCTTGATCCTCAGCTCATCAGACATCGCATCATCATAGAAATAGTTCAAGAATGCCACCTTGATGTCATGCCAGGTTGTCAGAGATCCTGGTTTGAGCTGCCTTAGCCAATGAGAAGCTTCCCCAGCTAGAGAGTAGGGGAAAAGCTTGCAGTAGAGGTAGTCTTCTGTGACTCCATTAGCCTTGATGCTAGTGACAATGTCCTCAAAGTGCTCTATGTGATCTAGAGGCTTCTCATTTGGCAGATTCTGGAATGGCCTTTGTCCAACAAGAGCGAAGTAGGCAGGCTTCAACTCAAAGTCATTCCTTGGGAATGGAGGAGGGACAATTGCGGAACGATTTTCATAGAATAAGTCTGGTCTGTTGAAGTCCGCAAGAGTCTTGACAAGCTCTCCATTGTTGTCCCGTCTTGGCTGAAGGTTCTGCTCTCCGTTCGCACCAGCCCCGACATAGCGTCGATCGATGCCAATTATGCGTTGATCGATGCCTTCTTGGTTGCATCGACCGATGCCGACATTGCGTCGATCGACGCCATCTGCATTCTCACCGACGACAGCAGGTTCTTCCTCAATAACCTGTCCTTCAGCATTCAGTTTCTGGCCTTGCTCGTTGCGCACATGACCCTCTTGATCTCTCAAAACTCCAGCCGCATCTGGTCTCAATATGATTGGGTTGACCATCTTTGTTGATTTGGCTGCTTTGGTGTTCTCACGCTCTAGTTGTCCTAACTCTTGGTTGGTAAGCTTAATAACTGGACCAGTATGATTTTTCCTGGTGCTAGGCTTAGGCATGTACCTGAAACACACAAGAGAAAATAAACAAAAGCGTGTAAGTAAAACAGAAAAATAAAAATTTAGACAAAATCAAAGATTTTAATCTAATGGTGAATCAAAAGAGTCCCCGGCAACGGCGCCAAAATTTGATATGCTCAAATTAATCCCTAGAGCTACTCTCTCAAACAAGAGATCAGTTGCAGTACTTAGGGGTCGAATCCACAGAGACTCAAGATCAAACACAATAGATTGTAAAGTTTTGTAAATTACGCTAAACAAGTTAATTTGAATTAAAACTAAAGCAATGCAAATAATTAAATTAAAGTGTTGTAAATCAGAAATCAAAAGAGTTAAGCCTAGGGAATTTCTCAGGAAATTATGAAATATTAAATCAGATAAATTAATTAAGGTTCAAGCAATAAAGATCAGATCTAGAACTCTAAACTTTTGGTAAATTAAATCAGTTCTCACTGCAAATAATATCTAAATTTAAAACCAGAAAATCCAAATCTCTTTGTAAAATTCTAAGTAATAAATCAGCCTTAAGAACAGGTTTAGATAAGTTCACAGAATTACTAAATCAAATCTCTTTGCAGAAAGTAATTTTGCTCACCAAAGGTTTTATCAGGAAAATCAATTATATTCTCATATCAATTAATAATCCTAAGATCTAAATCCAGATGACTAATCAAAGATCTAGCATTAAGAACAACCTATGATGAAGAACAAGAAAGATAATGAATCCTAAATTAACAGATCTAATAATCCATGAAATCCCTAATGAGAAACCCTAAACCTAACTAGCAGATCTACTCAGACATAATTGCAAGAACACAAATCATGAATAAAATAGATAGCATTAAGAAAGAGATTAAAGAAGAAATAAAGGAGTTCTGAATCTTCTCTGAAGGAGTCTTGATTCTTCTCTCCAAAAACTCTCTAAAATCTCTCACAGGGTTTTGCTCTCAAAAGTTGCAGGGAAAAATAAAGCTTAGGTCTAAACAATGACCCTAAAAATCCTATTTATACTCCTAAAAACGTCCAGGGACCAATGATGCAAATATGGAAAACTTTGGGGCAGATTTGTAAATCTTCAAAACTTGTGGGAAAACTTCCAATTTCGTATTTGGCCTAGCATCGATCGATGCATATGATGTGTCGATCGATGCACTCTTCTAAATTCGTCTCCCAACTGCCTCAATGCTTGATTAAGCTCCAAATCCTCCAATTTAGCTCCATTATGCTCCCATCCATGCTAAATCCTATAAAAGACTCAAAAGACTCTAAAAATACCAAAAAGACTCTATAATTAAGACTTATATCATAGCTAAAAACACCTAAAAACCATGATATATCAAAACATACCATAAACCCGAATCATGTGCAGACTCAAGTTGTTTTGCAGCCTTAAGAAGATGAAGCTATATTTAGTGGCAGGTTGCATTATCAAGATTACATGGGTTATAATGACAGTGTTGATGAAGATGGTAGCAATGAGCCCCGAAAAGTTATCAAAGAAGATGAGCTCGTATACAATGCTTGTGACCCGAAGCATGTGCAGACTGAAGATGGTGACCCAAATCTAGATGAATATGATGAAAGGACCCAAGATTGTTCCCCGGATGATGATGACTTTATTGATTTCAAGAGTCCAACTCATGAGAATGAGCTGACTCATGATGGGAACCCGACTCATGTGCAGAATTAAGAAGATGAATTTATATTTAGTGGCAGGTTGCATGATCAAGATTACATGGATTATAATGACCTGACTCATGATGGTGAGCCCCCCGTAAATGCTCTTAAAGTACTTGTGGGTATGATAGTGCAGTGATTGGGAAGAGGTTCCCACTAGGGAAAGCTATAAGATAGATTGGATCTTACCTTTAAAAAGAGTAAGTAATCATAAATGCATTTCTTGAGACTTGGTTAATTGGTTTTTGATTATTGTTCTATTATATATCGATATAGGAGTAATCAAAAACTTATATTATCAAAATAATAGTCCTATATTAACGAAGAACGGAACAGTAAGCAAAAACCAATTAATTGAATCTCAAGAACTGCAATTATGATTACTTACTCTTTATAAAGGTTGGATCCACTCTATCTCGTAGCTTTCCCTGGTGGGAACCTATTCGCAATCCCTGCACTATCATACCCTCAAGTTCTTTAAGAGCATTTACGGTGGACTCACCATCATGAGTTAGGTTATTATAACTCATGTTGTCTTGATCGTGCAACCTGCCACTAAATATAGCTTCCTCTTCTTGAGTTTGCACATGAGTCGGGTTACCATAATGAGTCAGCTCATCCTCATGAGTTGGACTCCTGAAATCAATAAAGTCATCATCATCCGGGGAACAATATTGGGTCCTTTCACCATACTCATTTAGATTCATGTCACCATCTTCAGTTTGCACATGCTTCGGATCACAAGCATTGTATATGAGCTCTTCTTCTTTGATAACTTTTTGGGGCCCATTGCTACCATCATCATCAACACTGTCATTATAACCCATATAATATTGATCATGCAACCTGCCACTAAATATAGCTTTATCTTCTTGAGGCTGCACAACAACTTGAGTCTTCACATGAGTCAGGTTTGTGGTATGTTTTCTTTTTCTTCTGGCAGGATGTGTAGCAAGTTCGGCTCTCTTTTCCACTAATCTGTTTAACTAATCTTTCTCGTAAAGATCTTCCCAGAATATCAACTTTTTCTATTGTTAAATCTGGATCCAACTGCTAACAATTGGGTAAACATATGTCGTGTCTTCTACAATGTGAGCAAGGAGAGGTTTCTCATCCAACTCAAGTACCAATATACTATGTATATCCTATAAAGAAATGTAAAGTACCCAAAAACTTAGGTTGAATAATGATTAAGATAAGTAATTTCAAATTTAGGTGAGTTCTAACCTTCTTAGTTCCAAGAGATTTATGAACCTTTTCCAACAGAATCCTTGTACAAGCTGATTTTTTAGATTTCGTCTTGCACATCCTTGGACATGCACTGTTTGCATCTTCTATATCTTCTTGAACCTCCCTCTTCAGGTTTGGGATAGTTTCAAAAGCTAAAATCTACACATAGAGTTGGAAGTAGCTAAAGTTATAAGGAGGTCAATGTAACAAACAATGTTTAAAACCGTATTTTTACAATACGGAAAGCAAAGATATTTTGGAATAAACAATCTAAGCTTTTTGAGCAAGTCAAGCAAAAAACGTTTGGCTAGCAATATCGGAAGCATCATATACATAGTTTAAAAGTTTTTAAAAAAGTCAAAAAATAAAATAATTACACAGCCCACTTCGCTACGCTGCTCAACAAGAGAAGCAATAGTTTACCTTCAATCCGGTTAATAAACCAGGGAAAGTCCATGAACCAGTCGCATTGTCGTCGAAGCGTTCCAATAGATGATAAACATTGTGTATGCAAGCATTGAACGTGTATGTTTCCCATGGAAAGGTTTTACACAATTGCAGATTGTCCACTACTTTGACCAAAAATTCATTCCTCCAGAAATTCGTGTTTCCTTGTCTTCTTTCCTTTAATGACAGTCCCTAAGAAGTACAACACTGTCATCTTTAAACAGTCATCATTATCTCCATTGTTCATTGATTCTAGTTTTTGTAACGCATCTGTTGTATTTATTTGCTTAGTGTGAGCAAAGTGTCTTTCAACAAACTCTAAACTGCCAGAATTTGTTTTGTAACCTGATAGGAGTTCATGGTAGAGTAATCTCGTAAGCAAGGCATTCTCCCTAATAGAATAATGAATGGGAACACCATTCACGATGAACCAACATTCATTATTCTTTATAATATCAGCTGCTCTAAGAAGTAAAGTCCACATACGCCTGTATACATGTTTCATGTCCCGATGCACATGGAAGAAGTGTCTAAATTGAGGGTGATTTAAAAACCAGCTAAGCTCAGATGCTGAAAATTTTTCATTAAGAAAGTAACCGTCTCGCCAATATAGCACCTCGAACCAAATTTAAATTTCTGTATATAATTGGTTTGATATAAGAATGTATATGGTGAAACTAGAGGAAATGACTGTACTAAATCTTGCACACTAATCAAATCCAAATACAAACCAAAATTAGAAACCAACGGCAAACAAAACCAATTATTTCACAAAGGTTAATATTCTTTTCCAAGCTCTGATACCAAATGTGAATTATTAGCCAAAAGTGATAATCTATTAACTTAGCAACGACGGCTAACTAGTCCTACAGAAAGCAAAAAACAAAAAAAAGCAAAGCTCATAAATCGAAAACAGAACCGACTCAACTTCACGACTCCACTACTAAATTCACTCCAATTAGCATTCAACATGAAAACATTCAACAAATTTTACAACTTCTCTTGGCCTAATTTCTCGAAATAGCTAATAGTTGTTGTACACATCGAACCCACAAGCAAATCAAGGCGAAAGAGAGACTTATTGGTGTTCCATTTACTATTGCAAATATTGATTCCTAGTCGTATTTGTGCGATTATTGATTCTCATATTGTTAGTCAGATTGTTTCTCAGAGATAATCGAACTCGAGTACTCGTGCCTGACCTAGGTAAGCTTCTCAGTTATTATTTTTTTTATTAAAGAGGACATCTATATATGTTTTAATTATTGCATTGTTACATTTTTAAAGAAAAGTAATAATACATGATAGTTATACGCAATTTTTCATTTCTAAGAATCTACCAATTATATAAGACATTTTAAAATAACACTCAATATTATATATATATTTTTTTCAACCAAACATTAATTAAATTAAAAGATAACTACTAGATTGGTTTCAATATTATATTTATTTGAAAACTACAATTTTTAAAATAGAAAAGAACAAAAATAACCTTTTTATTAAAAATTATTGAAATAATTAACTAAAAGTAATAAAAGATTTAAAACCTAAACATGAACTGAAATTTGTAATTAATTATTTTATAATTAAAAATTAATAAGATTATATATTTACTGTATTTAAAATAATAGTATATATTTAATATTTTAAATATAAAAAAATTACATTATATATATATTATTTAGATTCAAATCTATTAGAAAAAGGTAATTCAAGACTATATAATTTAAAGTATACGTATATATCTCTCAAACTTTTTAGACTTAATTCATTCAAAGTTGATTTATCTCGAAGGTCAATTTTTGGAACTATCTCACTACTCTTTTGTGTGCTCTGTTTATATTCTCTCTTTTTTAATAGAAGCACATCACTCTCTTACTCTCGTTGTTGGTTGTTGCTTAAGAAAGAGAGAAGAGAGAAATTTAAGAACTACATTTCATTAACGGTTCCAAGGATGCTTTTACATTATTTGTTGTTATAATATTGGTGGTCCTAAGCTAAAAAAATGTGACCCTTTTTCATTATTTGTTGTAAAATATAATTTTAATTCATTTTAAAAACAAATGACAGAAAAAATAAGAGAATTTGTTAAAAATACCCCTTTTGATATACCCCTTTTCAAAAATACCCTCTTTTCTGGCAATTTTTATTTTTGCCCTCCTTTAATTTTTAATGACCATTTTACCCTTAAATAAAAAATATTTTATTTAATAAAAAGAAAAACAAAATTTTCCCCAAAAATTTCCGACATATTTTCCCAAAAATTTTCGAAAAATTTTCCGCCAAAATTTTTTGTCCAAAAATTTTGATAAAAATTTTCGACAAAAATTTCCCGCCAAAATTTTTCCGCCAAAAAAATTTACAAGGTTTTTAAAAGGTTTTATAAGGTAGAAGAAACCTTATAAAAACCTTATAAACACCTTATAAACGCTTTTACAAGATTTTTAAAAGAGTTTTAAAAGGTTTTAATAGGTTGTTAAAAGGTTTTTAAATATCTCGTAAACTTTTACAAGGTTTTGAAAAGGTTTTCAAAATGTTTTTAAAAGGTTTTTAAACACTTTGTAAAAGCTTTTACAAGGTTTTTAAACACCTTGTAAATGCTTTTAAAATGTTTTTATAAGGTTTTTAAAGGTTTTTAAACACCTTGTAAACGCTTTTAAAAGGTTTTTAAACACCTTGTAAACGCTTTTAAGGTTTTAAACACCTTGTAAACGCTTTTAAAAGGTTTTACAAGGTGTTTAAAAGGATTTACAATGTTTTTATAAGGTATAAATTTCATTTTTTTGGCGGGAAAATTTTTCGATTTTGGCGGGAAAATATATTTTTTTTGGCGGGAAATTTTTTTTTGACGGGAAAAATTTTTGATTTTGGCGGGAAAATTTTTTTTTGGCGGGAAAATTTTTCATTTTTGGCGGGAAAAATTTTCATTTTTGGCGGGAAAATTTTTCGTTTTTGGCGGGAAATTTTTTTTGATTTTGGTGACTGTACATTCTTGTTGTCATTAAAGAAAGGGTAATTTGGTCATTTTGTTCATAAAGAAGGGTAGTTTTAAAAATGGTCAACATAGAGGGGTATTTTTAAAAAGGAAATTGAAAAAGGGGTATTTTTGAGAATGACCCAAAAAATAATACAAAAATATACTACTTACCATTTCTTCTTACTACTTACCATTTCTTTTCGAGACAAGACAAGAGTGGGAGTAGATAAAGACAGAAGATAAGTTTTTAGGGTAAGTAAAATTATTTTTAGAGATATTAAAAGGTGTTGTGAATGAGTAGTGAGTGTACATATACGAAAGAAGTAAACGTTTGAGATATAAGAGGATGTAAGTAACGTGTGCACGTTGGAACTATTAAAATCCCTAATCCAGTCCATAATTGCACCTCTTTAACAAATAGTTGAAGCTAAAAAAGTCACTCTTAAACCCTTTACTATATGTGTGTTTATCAATATTTGGCTGCCTTTAATTGGCTGAATTTTCCTATGGGGACGTTTGATAAATTTTCAGGTAGTAGCTTGAAAGCTATAACGAAAGACTTAGCTGGCAGAGGGAAGCTCTCGTATATACATCCTTTGTTTCAATAATTCATTGAAAATTCAAATTTGGATGTGTATGTATCGATACTGGTGAATTAGTGGTGAAACTATCCCAAATTTTCTTTATTAAAAGAAGTATTGCATTAATGAATAAACTAAATATTACAAGGAAGCAAAACCTAACAGTAATGCAAAGGAAAAAAAAAACAAAAAGGAATCTGTTGTTTAACAATTAGACGGACGTTGACACTCGCTTAAAAAACAACGATGTAATAATAAAAAGACAAGACTAGAATGCTAAGATCAAGGCCAACAAACTAAAGCCGATCCAAGAAGCTGACTTCGAGGCACCGCCTTGAAGAGGTGATGGAGCCATCTGATGCTGATACTGTGGAGCATTGGCTGGTGAAGGAGACGAGGAAGAGCTCGGTGATCGGACTGGTCTAGGAACCGGAGCAGTCACGGGACCCAACGAGGTCGGTAAAACGTGAATTTGAAGTTTCTGTCCCGACTTGCAGTGTCCAGGAACTCCGCATATGAACTGTTGGAGTCCCGGTTTAGTTAGACTGATTGAGTCGGATCCACTTGTGTATTTCATAAGCGGTTTAGACAATTCACACATCTCGAAATCATTGTGAGTGACTTCAGTGACGTCGTGGAAATTGTTGTTGTATGTGAACACCAAAGAATCTCCAACTTGAAAAGTTCTTGAAGAAGCCCACGCCTCGTAATCTCCCATCATAGTCCACCCATTCGAATCGCCGACCTTGTGAATGGTTCCTCCAACTGCAACTCCAAAAAGAGCTACAAGAATCAACAATGAAGTGAAAAGCATGTTGTTTTTAATCGAAGCCATGATCGTGCTTCTGGTTCTTAACTTCGGAATGAGAGAAACAAGTTTAATTTTTTGAAGAGAGATATGGAAGTATGTAATGAATTTGTTTGGTGAAAAATTAAGAAGGGGCTATGAGTTTTTATATAGAGCCGAGAGGTCGGTTGAAATAATCCTTTCTTTTTTGGGATTTGAAGCTTTGGATAATTCCTTAGGTACTATATATTTACTTTTTTTTTCCATATTGTTCGAGATTGATAGGTACGGTACATGACCTTTTCTAACTTGGATTTGTTTGTTATTCCAACAATTTTTTTTTTTTTTTTTTGTATAATTGAGGGTTCGACTTATAATATGACAAAACACTTGCTATATCTTTTTTGTTTATGATATATAGTTGTTTACTTGTTTAGAATTATAAAAGAGAATTTAAAAGAAAAAGAAGAAATAAATGAATAAAAAATAACGAAGCATATTACATCTTCTTGTTTCTAAAAAAATTAGGTTTTTGTGATTTTTTATCATGCTCCACAAAGAGTAAAGATGAATAAACAGACTCTGCCTGAATTTTTCATAGTTATCATTTTTTTTCTTTCCAGTTTTAATTACTTTGCAAATTGAGCGGGTACAATATTTTTTAAAGTTTGGTCTTAGTAATTTTTATTATAAATATGAACAGTTGAATATAATTATAATTATTCAATATTAAAAATATAAATCTATATAGATGTCAAATTTATTTTATTAAACGGTATTCATTGGTCATCTCTTGCATTTTACTCTCTTTTCACATTATGTTATCTTATTTATAATATATTTATTGATTATGAAGACATATCATAACTATTTTTCATTCTTTTCATTTTCGAATATATATATATATATATATATATATTTCAAATTGAGTGATTATTACTTACTAATGTAGACATAAAAAATTCTTTAAGAATATACCCATTCTTTATCGCAAAGTTTATTCGACAATGTTGTACGACATGCAAATTTTGCTTCATAGTAATGAATCTCATAAGTGGACTCATTTATATCCATAAAAATCATATAATAACATCAAATATTACACTTTATCTTAACTGTTTGACTACAGAAAAATTATGCTCACATATATAATATTTTCTACTTTAAAATATGTATAATCATAAAATGTGTTTTTTTTTTTAATTTTGATTCTCCTAAACCTACAAACTCATAAGATTACTCTAACTTTTAAATATGTGTATTTATCCAAAAATAATTTTTTTAAAATTTTTTTAATTAAAATTCTACAATCTACCACTACATTATAATTATTTTATTAAATAACTTTCTCAAATAGTATTTTTCACTATTCTTTTTTTTTGGTGTGTATGATGTTTAGAATAAGTTTTAATTCATATATTTTATTTTAAGTAAACTTATACATTTCTTTTAAATATATACATTATTTTAATTTTTGAGCACTTGATTGATATATTCTCATTTTTTGGATATACTTTTGTTTAACATATTTCACCATTTTTCAATTTTGAAAACAATAAATAACATAGATCAATCAAACTATTTTAACACCAAAAATTGAATAACCTCTGGATTTTAAAAACCTTTAAATTTTTGTGTTTGTTTTCTTAAAAAACTCTTATTTTCTTTGTCCTAATAATTGTAACTCTTGAAAATAATTTTTGTTCTATTAAATATATGATAACTTTATTTGTCTCCAATTTCTAGTCTTTTACAAATATTTACACAATTATTATATGTTATGATATAAATATCTAATTTTATATTTATGTAATATTCATATTATATTTTGATTTTTTTTGTTATACTTTTTTCATTTCGTTTTTGATTTCTGTTTTAATTTAAATTATTGTATATTATTTTTTTAATAATAATATTTTTTTTTGCAAAAAAAGAGTGAATTAGTTAATTCATTATCTTTATATTTTATGTTCATATGTGGATTTTTTTTTTACTCAAATTGTTCATATGTGGATTAATTAGTTAAAATTGAAAATAAAAAATGACGAGATAGAAGAATGAGCGGAGAAAAAACCGACTATAGATATATATAGGACAATTCTCATAAATACCACTACATTTTTTTTTCTTTTCAAAAATACTATATTTTAGTTTTTTTTTTCTAAAATATGTGTTAATATATTATTTAATTTTTAATTAAAAATATTATTCAGACCAGTTTGAAGTTTGAACCGAAGATTTTTTTTAGAAATTTCCTTAAAAAAATAAAAAGTTCAAAGTCTTGTCCAACCATGGTGACGACGGAGGTTAGGACCGCCGTCTCCGATAAGGAACCATTGCCACCGTCTCCAGAATTAGACGGGTCTACTGGTAAACCCTAACTCTCTTTCTCTCTCTGTGCATCAGTTTCCGTCATTACTCAAAGAAGGAAGTAGAATCTTAAGTCATCACCTCATTGGGTTGATTTCGTTTGCAGATTTCCTCGAAAACGATAGATTACAAGAAACTTTTTCCAGTGGAGCACTTGATTTTGATGAATGGGTTTTGTTAATCTCCGAAATCGAGTCTTCGTTCCCCGTAAGTCACCACTCATTGTAGTTGCATGTCTGATTTGGTGATCTAATATTAGGGTTCTTTGATTTAAATTTCAAAACTTTTTGTTTCTCAGGAACTAAAAAAAGGTTGAACTTGTTGCTATTGTAGGATGATATTACGAAGTTGTGTTTAGTTTACGATGCTTTCTTGTTGGAGTTTCCGTTGTGCCATGGCTACTGGAGGAAATATGCTTACCATAAGATAAAGTTATGTACTTTGGAAGATGCTGTTGAAGTTTTCGAACGAGCAGTCAAATCAGCTACTTATTCTGTAGCTGTATGGCTCGACTATTGCTCATTCGGTGTTGCTGCTTTTGAAGATCCTCATGATGTTAGTAGGTATTTCTGCACTTTGGGTAGGCCCTTGTGTTTTATTTCTTTGAGTAACCAATTATTTAAGTTGTAATTTGGAACTCAACAACATTCTTACCCATCATTAGAATTGTTCTAGTTACTAGAGTTGGCTCAAATTGTTTTACTTGTTCAGCATATCTATTTCTCTCTTTGTGGAGAACTATTCTGATTACTTCACTTCTGACAGATTATTTGAAAGGGGACTTTCATTTGTTGGAAAAGATTACTCTTGCTGCACTCTTTGGGACAAATATATACAATATCTTTTGGGACAAAAGCAATGGAGTTCACTGGCTCATGTATATCTCCGGACCCTGAAAAATCCGTCCAAAAAGTTGGATCTCTATTACAAAAAGTATGTCCTTTTTACATATGTTCTAAAATGACTACTACAACTTTCCAGTCCTTCGAGTTCCTGTAGCTTAAGTTTGTCTTTCTTCATTACAATATAACTTGTCATGCACTTTCTTCAGCTTCAGGAAGATTGCGGCTTCTTTGAAAGAGAAGATTAACTGTGGAATAGATGTTAACGGAGACCTTTCTGCAGACCCTATGGAAGAAGATTTGGTCCCTACACGTCACACTGATGAGGAGATCTCTGTTGTTGTGAGAGAATTGATGGGTCCTTCCTCTAGCTCAGCTTTGTCAAAAGCACTGCATGCATATTTGTCAATTGGGGAACAGTTCTATCAAGATTCACGGAAGTTGATGGAGAAGATAAGCTGCTTTGAGACAAATATCCGCAGGTCTTATTTTCATGTAAATCCGTTGGACACTAATCAGCTGGGAAATTGGCATGCATATTTGAACTTCGCCGAGTCATTTGGGGACTTTGACTGGGTAAGAGGTATTCCTTTGTTTTTGATTCAGTTTGGCTCTTGTCCCGTTCTTGTTTATATAGAAAACTTGTTTCTTTTTCTTTATTGCAGGCTATTAAGCTTTATGAGAGATGCTTAATACCATGTGCTAATTACACCGAGTTCTGGTTCCGCTATGTGGATTTTGTAGAAAACAAGGGTGGAAGAGAGCTAGCAAACTTTGCATTGGCTCGAGCGTCACAGACTTTTGTCAAGGTAAATTGGGTTATCTTTGCTTTAGTGTATCTAAAAAAAATCAGATACAAGGTAGAGGAATTACTAGGTTCACAAAATTTGCATGACACCTTGTAAGTTCATCGTAGAATGCATCTGTTATCCATCTATTCAATGCAAGATTCAAGGAACATGTTGGAGATGCATCTGCTGCTTCAGTTGCTCTGTCTCGATGTAGTGAGGAACTGGGTTTTGGTTTTGTTGAATCTGTGACTAAGAAGGCTAACATGGAAAAGCGCCTGGTAAGAATGATACACTACTCGGTACCATCTGGTTTTGACGTCTCAGTGGTCAAGAATATCTGATTATACAGTGTTCCATGCAGGGTAATTTTGAAGCTGCTGTTACTATATACAGAGAAGCTCTGGAGAAAACACTCATAGGAAAAGAAAATTTGGAAACTACCGGACTGCTGTATGTTCGATTATCTCGCCTCAAGTACATGGTAAGTAATGTGTCTGCCTAGGAAAGGTTTGTATTTCAGTTATCTGTTAATAACATGTCAAGATTGAGAGCTATGGGAACTGTTTGGGTCACTACCTTCAATGCATCACATATTTTAGAATTTTTTCACTATCTTATGGCTGTCTTCCTTTTTTTAGATTACAGATAGTGCTGATGATGCAGCGCAGATTCTGATAGAAGGCAATGAGAAAATTCCTCACTGCAAATTACTTCTTGAGGTGAGTTAATCGGCTGGCAGTTTAAATCTCTTCAAACTTAATCATAATTCCTCACATGGAAATCATAATTGTCCACTGATTGTCTGTAAACGTCTGTTTCCTTGTTTAACCTTCAATCACTGTTAATCTTTGCGCTAATAGGAACTTATAAGAATCTTAATGATGCATGGAGGGTCGCGACAAGTGGATTTGTTAGATCCTATCATAGATAAGGAAATATCTCACCAGGCAGATTCCTATGGTCTGAGCGCAGAGGACAAAGAGGAGATATCAAATTTATACATGGAGGTAAGCTTTTTATTACAGATAGGAGATTTGCCGTCTATTTCAAATTTTCCCTATTTCTTGATTGCATAGAATATTTTTGGTACCTAGTAAATTGCTTTTGGATTTGAGCAGTTTATTGATCTCTCTGGGACCATCCATGATGTGAGGAAGGCTTTGGGTCGACACATCAAATTATTCCCACATTCTGCTAGAGCCAATTTACATGAATCCCGTCCTTTAGGAAGATCATTTAGAGAGTTAATTCAGAGAAGAGAGAAGGCTCGTGAGTGCTCGAATCAGGACCTATTAACAAACAGAGGCATTAGCAACACCGTCGATTCGCCACCAAAAGAGTCATCTCTAGACTCTGATGGTGCTCAATCTAAAGATGCTGTTCGGGTGGACTATGTAAACACTGAGCTTAATCGGGGGTGTCTGGCTTCAGGAAATTTAGTTCAAGTAAACGATAATGTTGCTGAGAGGGAGAATTTGTGTGAGTCACAGAGTGATCTGTCCCTGGGATTAACAGCGGATGAAGGTGGTGAACGCTCTCGTGAAGTTAGCCTACCGATCCAAGCCACACCAAACCATGGTTTTGTCACGAAACAAGCTCACTTTTCGTCCAATTCAGTAGATACTGTGAAATCAGATGCTATAGTGATCCAACCTAGTGGCTCAAGGAGTCCCCAAAGTTACCAAAGTCAAGAGTCTTTTAGGCAAACTGGTCGGAACAGGTACCACAGAAGAGATTTTAACCAGACTCACAAAGATTCGAAACCTCGTTCTCAAGAGAGACCTCCTCAGATGTCTTATTCAGTCGGAACTCTCGGTCAGCAAATGGGTGTTGCTCCTCGAGACAATGGAGTAGCGGTACAAAGCTCAATCTCACAGAATCCGCAAAACCAATTTCAGAACTCTGCACTTCAGATGCATCCTGTGGTTCAAACATCCAATGCTTATCCTCAAACTCAGATACTTGGTCAGCACATGGTTGCACACCCTCCAGACTCACAGAATCCGCAGAACCAATATCAAAACTCTACATCTCAGGTTCAAACATCCTTTGCTTATCCTCAAACTCAGATTCCTCAGAATCCAGTGCAAAGTAACTACCAACAAGAAGGTCAGATGCAGAGTCATGAAGCTTATAACCAGATGTGGCAACAGTATTATTATAACTATTATTACTACCAGCAGCAACAGCAACAGCTTATGTCTGAACAGCCACAACCAAATCAGAACGCTCAGCCACAACTTGATCAGAATCTTCTGCAACTTCTCTCCAAACAGTACCAATCTCAAGCCAAAACCCAGTATCAACAAGTGGAACAGCTCAATACACAGCAACAGAGCCAAGAACCAGAAAATCAGCAGCAAATTCAGTTCCAGCAGCAGCAACAACAACAACAAGAGTGGTTCCAACAGCAACAACAATGGCAACAACAACAGTATGCTCTCTATCTTCAGCAACAGCAGTTGCAAGGAGAAGCAAAATGCGAGGAACAAAGACCCTCTATACCACAGCCACAGGTCTCCACAACAAACAGTGATATTCAAAAGGTTTGCTAAAAAAATTGAACATGATTGCTTGGATTTTGATTATTTTATATCTTCTTAGTCTGTTTACTAAGAATATATGTTCTTTGTAGAGTCAAGAATCTGGAGCAGTCAATGAAGCAAATCTATCTTCTGACACTTCCATCAGTTCTATATGAATCTCATGAAAGCCGATGAAACACGTAACTGATGCTGTTATTTAAAAGCCTTTAGACAAAACAAAAACTTAACGAAAAAACCGTTTACCAAACTTTGAATTACGAATTAATAAAACCATTAAAGAATCCAGCTGTAATTTTTCGGTGTTAATGAAATTTCAATTTGGCTCGGTTTGGTATTTAATCCAATTGGACTATCCGGTCAATTTGGTTTTATTTCACTTCAGTTTATCCGGTTCAATTTGGTTTGGGTGCACTTAGTCAGTTTTGGTTATCGCGATGTAAACAAATTTCAATTCAATTTTGGTTTAGTTCGGTTTGGTTTTTCCGATTACTGTTTCTAAATGGACGAAAGAGGAACAATTAAAATATTTAGTACATTTTCGTAATATGTTTTAAACAAAGGAATCTTAAAAGTTGTAAAAAAAAAATTCAAAAAAAAAAAGCGAGGGGCTTCAACACGCGTCAAATTATGTGGGTGAGTCGTCCAGCTGGTCTACAAGAACACGTGTTAGATAGATATTGGAGTAGAAGCGCCCACCAAAGGAACAAATCGTAGCCGTTGATTAGATGAAATAAAGAGCCGTCATAAGGCTCATATCATTCTCTATTGACCGTTCGTGGAAGTTATGTGAGAGAAACCCAGAGAGAAGAAGAGAGAGAGACAAGACCCACAAACACAAACACAAACACAAACACAAAGTAGACGAAGACGACGACGATACAGCTCCTCTCTTCTCTTCTCCTCTCCTGTCCTCTCCTTTCTCTCTCAGGTCTGTCTTCGTCTTCTCTCCTCGAATTCGATCTTCTTCGTCTTCACCTGTAAAATTCGTTTTTTTTCTTCTGTGTTGTTTGACTTTCGATTTCTGATTATGTGGTTGTCTTTGCTTTGAATTTGTTGGATTTATTGGGAAAAAAAACTCATTTTCATCTGGGTTTTCTGAAAAAGTTTTCCTTTTTTTTTTTTTTTTTTTTCTTAAATTGTGCTGGATTTGTGAATTTTGTTTTGTTTGAATTGAATTATGATTCTACCTAGATTTCGTTTTTTGCTTTGTTTAATCGCTCTCGAGTTCGGCTTAAAGATGACTTGATTCTGTGTTAGTGTATCTTTGATTTGAAGTTGGAATTTTACTTTTAAGTAGAGCATGTAATTTTTTTTTCTCCGTCTCGAGTGAATTGAGAATAGACTCATAGAGAGACCAAAGTTAGGTTTTTTTTTGGTTTACTTCTGTGTTAAGATTCTGGGTTTTGCTATTTCTGTTAGGTTGACTTTTGGTTTGTTTGTCTTCTCGATTTCGTCTCCATGATCCGAGATTCCATGTCCCCTGCTGTGTAGATTCTGTTTGGATTTTTGTGTTTGATTATTTAAATGATTGATTGTGATGGGCTCTGTTTTTGCAGCGTCTTCCGCTGGTTTGGTCTTTCAATAAGGTCTCGTTGCACCTATACGTGCTTGGTCCAAAGGTCGTTATAATTCGATATACAGAGCCAATGCCATATATAGAAATGAAGAGCAAGATAAGCAAGGTTCTTGGTGTCTGTAAGAAACATAAAGCAACTATAAGAAGTTCGTCCTCTTTGTCCAAAATATCAGGGGACTTGGAAAGCATGACCACAGCTACTACTCCTACGTGCCACGAGGATGAGAAACAGCATCCTGGTATTGTTGATGTAGTTTATCTGTGTTTCTTGTGTCATAAATCGATTTTGGTTTCTTCTCTCTGATGATTGTGTCCGTTTCTTCAGGTTTGGATACTTTTGCTCGGGATAGTGAAACCAATGAGCCCGCTGAAATGCTTGTTGAAGACACTTCTCAGTCTCAGGCGTTTGCATCTTCAGTTGATGGTTCTGAATCTGTCGAAAAAACGGTACGATTTGATATTTGTGTAGTTGACTTTCAAAAATCCTTCTTTCACAGATACTAGATGAGCAAATTTTTAATTGTGGTTTTAACATTTCTGTGCAGGAAATTGCTTGCAATTACATGTCAAACTCAGATACAATATTTTCACCTGTTCTGAATGATGAACTGGATGGAAATGATCGGGGTATATATGTGTTCCTGTTGCATTTTTGGTTTAAGTTTGCCTTTGTTTGACGTATGATAAGCTAACAGATTTCTTTCCTTTTAGTATTTACAGCAGGAAACTCCGTGCACTGGGAAACCCCCAGGTGGGGAGCCGACGAGAGCAGCAACAAGATTTGCTTTGACAACCAAACGTGCAACGTTTCTGATTTCTATATTTCTGACGTTCTCATTGCGAGCTTGCCTTTTGATGAGAGTGGAAATGATGCTTTCACAGAAATTAGTCCCTTGCCTCATTACATCTTTCCTGAGCAGTACATGGTACTACCTTACTTAGAAGATGGATCAGCCAACACGGATGATATTAAGTCAGATGTTGACAAGATTAATCTCGATAACCATGACTTGTTTCTGGCATTCAACCGGACAAGATCCTACAACGTGGAACCAGAGGATCATGCTGAAGCTGAACTAGCTGAAAACTTTGACCCGCAGCTTTTTATAAAAAATCAGCCGGAATTATCAGATGTTGTATCCAATTACTGGCCTCGGGATACCCTAAGAAAGAAGTCTGTGACCCTTGTCCTTGATTTGGATGGTATGATATCCTCGTTTAATTTTTCTGTTTATTTACCTTCAAGGTAAATGAGCTACTGAACTTACCAAATATTTTTTTTTCTTTCTTTCTTAAATGCAGAAACTTTGGTCCATTCGACTCTGGAATCGTGTAATGCTGCAGATTTTTCCTTCAGGGTCTTCTTCAACATGCAAGAAAACACGGTCTATGTGAAACAAAGGCCACACCTTTACAAGTTCCTGGAGAGGGTGGTAGAACTGTTTCATGTCGTCATCTTCACAGCAAGCCACAGCATCTATGCCTCACAACTTTTAGATATATTGGACCCAGATGGAAAGTTCATATCACAGCGTTTTTATCGCGATTCGTGCATTCTTTTGGATGGAATTTACACCAAGGATTTAAATGTTCTGGGTCTTGATCTGGCCAAAGTGGCTATAATTGACAACTGTCCGCAGGTACATTATTCAAGTCTGACGTTTCATTATGTTTTATGAAAGGTCTCAACCATCAATTTCAGTGTGAAGAATATCTGTCGCATTATTGTTTTTGAACTTTCTTGGTGTATACATGGACCCGTTTTGATCATCCAAATCGTTTCTTTGTTAAATGTTTCAGGTATACAGATTGCAAATAAATAATGGGATCCCTATCAAAAGTTGGTACGATGATCCAACTGATGATGGTTTGATTTCGATACTTCCCTTCTTAGAGACATTGGCTGTTGCTGATGATGTTCGGCCTATCATTGGCAGGAGATTTGGTAACAAGGAATAAGAGCTTCCTTCTCTTTTTTCTCTATATACATCGAGTGCAGATTCTGATTTCTTTCCCTCCGAATTTTAGTCATAAAATGGCTCTTAATTAGTTTCTCATATCTCTTTTTAGGTCGTTAATTAGGTAACCAAAGAATAAGCTCGTTGAGTCTAGTGAGAGTAAGTTTCCTTGCTTGCTCGTTTTTTTAATAGAAGACCTAGTTGTGGGCTTAAATCTTATGATGTTGCTAGTTCTTCTCTGCCAAGATAGATCCTAGAAAATCTTGCAGTTTGTTACAAATGTACAGTTGGTTAAGCTGATATATTGGATGTGTACAAATGAGTTCTTATTGCGTGAAATCTTTTTGCAAGTTAACACCAGCTGCGTTCATGTCTCTCTCTCTCTGGACTCATTCACTACTTGGACTGGTGAATCCAGAGCGTTTTAAATGTGTCTTTGCCAGTCATAGAAATACAGAAATATCTTCAAATAATGCAGAAGTTGTTAATTCATGAATCTTGAATCTTCTATCAGCTTCTCTTGTTTATTTTTAAGGTTCTGAGCAAAGTTATCCCACGTTTTCCATCTCTTGGCTTTGCAACATTCAGATGAGATTTCATACCTCGAGGTTGGAGGAATTCTGAGTATGCGATGATCGAGTCAAGCTCATGGTATATATATATAGTCTATAATACTCATTTAAGGTTTTATGATTTTGCATGCCTTATGTGCAGATATCATCCAATGAAGTAACGAAACTTAACTATATTTATACGCTTAATGGAAATGACAAGAGTAGGTAAGTTTTAAATCCATTTTTACTTAGTCCTTTCTTTGGTCTAACAAGCTTCTTCTGCTTCTGGTTTCTTATTCCCTTCCTCTCCAACCTTGTAATTATTTTATACTGAAAGCTGTTTCACAATCTTGTTACTTAACTCGGTCCAGAATATGTTTATTTCTCCCCCTTGTTTCATGTAGAGGGAAAAAAGTTTATTGTCTTCATATCATACACGTTTAGTCACAGATGATTGTCTAAAATGTATATCATCAGTTTCAGTAACGCTGTTTATCAGTTTCTGAGCTTTGTTTGTTTCCTCCTAGGTTTTAGCATCTATGCGCTGTGAGTCGCCTGTGACTTGTTTAAATTAGTATGTTGATCTTCGATGTTATCCTGAGTGAATTTTCCAGGACCAGAGCTCTGCTAAAAACTAGTCACAGGCTCTTTGTTTTCCCATGAAAGTGTTACTTTGCTCAGTTCACAAAACCTTTACATAGTCTACAATACATGGATGATTTATTATAGTCTAACCGTCATTCGACGATCTATAGAAACCTTTTACACACTGTTAAAAGTTCATTGATAGTCTTAGGAACTTTTCTATTGTCTATGAAGGTTACATCAAAACAGTTTTTTTCCTTCTCCATTGAAAATGAAACAAAACTGCGCCTCCGTTTATCTTACTCGATAGTTAAAAATGGTGAGCTATCTTATCTGCAATGCAATTACATACTCGGGGACAACAAGACAGAAAATAATAACAAAACAAGCTGCCATGAAATGAAATGAGTGTGTCATGCAGGCCCGGCCCATCCCTAAAGTATTTAGGCCACTTAATATATACAAATTAATTTGAGTTAAGTAATGAAACAAGTTTCTGCTTTAGGCCACTAATATATACAAATTAATTCTAGCTAAGTTGGTTTTGTTGTACAAAAACATACCGAAGGTCGCAGGTTCGATGTTTGAAAACGGCAGTTTTTGTATTTTTTATTGCTTGTATCATATGCTAACAGTTAACATATTTTATAAAATACCCTGTATAATAAATGCTTTAGGACTCAGTGAGGAGATCAAACTTTGCCCACTGGACATACAGTAATCACGTTCCAAATATAATCAACAACTATTACTTAGCATAAATTTAGAATGTTTATCAAACAAACAACTTATTTCTCCTTAGTAACTTTCATCTTATTTTATGCACTTCTGTAGCAACTACCACATGCAAACATTTCTGTTTATTTACATTACTTAATAAGTTTTACTTTACTTATAGGTTTGGCCATTAACACTTTTTATGGCTCCCAAACCCCCTTTTTTTAGAAGACCACGGTCCATAGCTCGATTCTTCCCCTGCTCGTCAGCGGTTTATGACCTGCAATGAACCCGTCGGTTCATTACAGTCCAACATTCTCAAGTATCTTATCCTTTCTCATTCTCTTGCATGTTCATAATTATATTTATAATATAATATATAAGTTAATTCATAACATCATATAATGTAGCTAAATGTGCTTCACATATATTATGTTACTAACAACCTACTTTATCATGCACACAAATCCACACAAACACATTCAATTAACAAACAATATTTGAGTCTATACTCAACAACTATCGAAAAGTATATAAAGAAAGAGGTTACTGTATATCCGCAAATACCACCCTCACCTTGGCCACACGAATATAATCTTCGGTTTAGAAACAGAAGAAATCCGCTTCAAAAACAATTTGGCCTGCAACGGTTTAGATTAACCGATCAAAGATTATATTCTAATAATAATCCATGATTTAATCTAATAACCAAATTGATTTACTTGTGCTGGTGTTCTCAAATAAATTAGTTAGATGTAGTTTAATAATTAAATCAAACCAACCATCTAATAATTCAAACAAACTGCAGTTCATGTCGTGTTAGGTTGAACTGCAGTTCATGCCTTCTTGTTGGTGATGTCATAAACCTATCCGTTTTGTAACAAATATGTTATCAGCCCACCAAATCTCTTCTAGTTCTGCTTCCAAGGCTGATAAAATCCTAAGGTATGCACGAGCGGGCCACTAGAAGTTACAATCTGAACCTACCAGTACCAAACTTAAGTGCTCACACGTGAGACGTGACACGAACATGAGAACCCTCCCGACGATATAGAGTCTTCGAACTGTTTCGGTAAAGCTGGGATCTTTTTGTTGTCATTGCAACATTCGTCGTATCCATTGCCTAGAGAGAGAAGAAGAGATAATGCTGAGAGCTTCGCTTCTCTGTTCTTCGACCTCAATTACTTTCACACCAATTCAACTATTCAATCCCAATAATTCCCACCGTTTCCAAAACTTCGAACTATCTCGTCCCGTCTCGGCTTTGTCTCCTACCAAATGTCACTTCAGTCTCGCAAGAGCTCGTGGGAAATCCAGCTTCCTCGTTCGTAGCACCGGTAGCTAATTTCGTTTATTGGGTTTATTCTTGTTTTGCGTTTCTGGGTTCTCTGTCTTTTTCATTTCACAAGCTGTGGAAACTTAAGAAAATTTGGGTTCCGAGATGCTGTTATTAGCAACTGGATTATTGAATCTGATTATAATGTTGGTTTTGATTGGCTCTCTTTGTTTGTTGATCTTTAGCTACTCAAGAAGCAATTCAAACCAGTAGTGACAGTGGCTTAGATTTGGTTGAGGTTGGATTCTTGTCTGGTGTTCATGGCCTAGAAGGGGAGATTTGCATAAAACCAAACACTGATTTCCCTGATTTACGTTTCTCCAAGGTATTAATTTGAGGGAAATTTGTGTGTGTCTTTCTGGAAAAAAAAAAAAAAATACTCACTTTGTAGTATTTGACATTGTTTTACCATTGGCGTGATTGCTTCATTAGCCTGGTAGAAGATGGTTAAAACAACAATTGATGGGACAAGATAAGATTGATGAGGTTGAGTTAGTTGAAGGAAGACCTCATCCTGCGCAGAAGAGTTGGATTCTCAAGTTTCAAGGGTTGGACGATGTTGACCAGGTACTTTTGTGATCTCCATGAGAGATTTAGTAGAGACAATTGAACATCATTTGTTAAATTTCAAAACTTTTTTGTGGGGTTTTGTTACCTTCAGGTGAGACAACTCGTTGGTGCAACTCTGCTTGCTGAGGAAGATGATCGTCCTGAGCTTGACGAAGGAGAATTTTACACTCGTGATCTTGTAGGCATGAGAGTTCTTCTCAAGGTATATGTGGGGTTTTGCCTCTAATGATATATGTCGCAATTTTTGTGAAAACTCTCTGGTCTAAATCAGTTATCGTGTACAGGAGACCGGCCAACTTGTTGGAACTGTTGCTAATATTTTCGACAATGGAGGAAATGATCTTCTACATGTTTTGCTTGACTCATCCATGGAAGTATGCAACGGGAGTGCAAAGACCAATCAGCTTGTGTGGATACCTTTTGTAGACGCAATTGTTCCTGATGTTGATTTAGAAAGAAAGGAGATGTATATAACTCCCCCGAAGGGACTCCTCGAGGTGAATATGCGAGCAGATGATCGGTCCAAGAAAGAAAGGCGGCAGCTTGTGAGGCATATTCTTCTTCACTCATCAGATTGACCAGTCTTTATGGACTTTCCAGTTGTGATCTTTCTTGATCTTTTTGTACTCTGCGTTCTGTGTCATTTCAGGAATGGAAAGAAAGAAAAAAGCAGCAGAAGCGTCTTATTGCTGCTAAAAAGAAGTTATGTGAATTGGAGCAAAATCATGTGTTTGATGGATTAAGGTTTGGAGAAAAGTCTCAAAGGAATTTACTTGCTGATCATATCCTTGACGTTAACTCCACACTGCTTCAGAAAGCTTTGCAAAGTATTGGCACCTCATCAAAGAGGTAAATTAACTTCAATAAATTTCCCAACCATTGCGAGAAGCGTGTTTTCTCAGTTTTTGTTTGAATCTTGATGAAATAGATGGAATGTAGTTGAGGAAATCAATACTCTGAGAGCTAGAGCATCAGAATGTACTCTGAATGTGTCACGAGAATGCCTTAGTTTTGATGCAAGCAAAGAGAAAATGGGTGATAACTTCAGTTTCCTTCAACAAGGGCAAAGTCTACTCTCTGAGGGTAAAGTTTCTATTTGTTTGGTTCTCAATGAGCAAGAGAACGAACAACCAGAAGATGAGAATGGTGTAGTCTCGTACCTTCACACACTACTTGATGAGGAGCAGAGGTTCATAAAGGTTAGCTGATGCATAATTTACCACCTATAAGATGTTCATGTCATGTTTTACAGGATAACTGTCGGGTTATGTGCAGGAAGAAGATCGCTCTTGCGTGCCACTTGTCATACTTTCCCCTGAACATAACATTGAAGCTCTGCAGAAGCTATTTCAGGACAATGATCATTTTGGATTCGAGTCAGAAAAGGTTAAAGGCTTGAACTCCTCCGAGAATAGCTTTGCATTTCGGCTATCAGATTCTCACAAAGTACATGTTTTTTTACTAATATATAGATCTGGTTTCTCAAAGAAGAAACGCTTCCAGTAGTTTGCAGCTCACCAGAGGAACCGAAAAAGCATAAGATTTTGATGAAATCTCCATGGGAGATACTTAAGTCCCCGGTTGGCTCTGGTGGAGTCTTGAGCATCCTTGCTTCACATGGAATTACAGACTCTCTTTCCACCCTGGGAATTGATTATCTTCAGGTATCGATATCTAAGCATCACCGATTTCTCTCTTTGATCTGACTATCATCCAGAAAAGTTTCATCCTTTCTGATTTTCTTCTTCAAATGTATGGTTAAAGGCATTAAACTTAAAGATGTTGGCAATTTCATAGGTACACAGCATTGAAACAAAACCAGAACTTTCACAACATTACATCAATCCGATGCTGGTTGGATTTGCTAGCGCAAAAGGTGCTGAGATTGGGATCCAGGTGACCGAAGAAACTGAACTCAAGAACCTTGAAATGACATTCTCAATGAAGTTTCTTAAGAGATTAAAGGGGAAAATCGAGTTTGAAGCTGTAATGAAGATGAACTCACATGTTCAGAAGGTTGAAAAGGAGTGGGTTGAGTCCGCACCATCAGAACCGAACTCGTATGAGTTTCGTTCTGATATATACAGAGTCTTGAGTGAATGTTCTTCATCAGCTAAGATTTGTTTGATGAACATCACAGCTTAGAACATGTACATTGTTGTGATACTTAGTTTATTGTCCTCACATCATAAAGCTAAAAATATTTTGGAAAGATGAGACATACAAGAACTCATTACTCAACCAAGAGAGAACATCATTGTAGCATTTGGCTAAATCAATGTAAACACACACAAACTCAAGTTTAGAAAAAATTAAGATCTAAACCAAATATATAAAACTGAAAATTTAAAATCCAAAAACCAATTTAAAATGCCGTTCATATTAAAAAGCTATTATTTAAAAACCTTATTATTTATCAAATATCAAAATATTATTCTGATTCAAAAAATAATTTATTAGTTTTGTGCAAAAAAGTTAAATTATAAGCAACTTTGTAATCCCTCTAGTGAAAAACATAAGAACTAAGATCCAACCGTTGATTGTGCGTTTAGAGTAACTTAAAGATCTAGCCGTTGATTGTATCGACCAGTCTCTGATCTTTTCCAAAATTACATTTTTGACCCCCTACATCACACAGAGAAACCCTAATTTATATATTTATAAGAAAACTTCAGTCTACCAAAAGACATCTTTTCACATTAGCGGCGGCGGAAGCTCTCATCACCGTAAGCTCTCTCTTTCTCTCTCACGCTCTCTGAATCACATCCTTGTGTTAGCTTATGTCTATTGAAATCGATGTTTCTTCTCACGCTTCTGTGCCTTTTGATGATTTGTAGAGAAGGAGGAGTAAAAAATGGCGGTTCCGTTGCTTAGGAAGAAGGTCGTGAAGAAGAGGTCTGCCAAATTCATCAGGCCCCAGAGTGATCGCAGAATCACCGTCAAGGTAATCACTTTTTTCTCGTTTACAGGTTTTGAGATTCAACTATATCTCATAGGTTGTTCGTTCGTTACTCTCTGGAGTTTAGACTTTGATAAAGAGAAAAAAATGATTGCTTCTACTCTATAGTGAGACAATGTTATACATGAAAAAGACTGAGGCTTTCTAGATTGTTTCAGTATGATGCATTAGGACTATGAGATTTTGCATCTATATAAATGCCCTGTGGTATCTGGTAGCCAGAATTCTAAAATCTATTTCTGGTTACTTCGTTTTTTTACGGGCAGAAAGTGAATCTCCTACAGGTCTTGCGACACGGTTGGCTTAGATTTGATAAGCTTACTGTTACTTTAACCCTGTTGACATTTCTCATTCTATGTCATTCGTCTGTAAGCTTGAGTTGACTCTCTATTTGTCTCATTCTCTGATTGTTCTTTTGTCTTGCAATTTGTTATTGTTCAGGAAAGCTGGAGGAGGCCTAAGGGTATTGACTCCCGTGTGAGGAGAAAGTTCAAAGGTGTCACCTTGATGCCCAATGTCGGTTACGGATCTGACAAGAAGACCCGCCACTACCTCCCCAATGGATTCAAGAAATTCGTTGTTCACAACACCTCTGAGCTTGAGCTACTCATGATGCACAACAGGTAACTGTTATGTTCTAGTTAGACTTAAACCAGAAGAATGTGAGAGATTGGTTAGCAAATTCTCATGATTGTGTTTTGCTTTGGTTTCTTCTCAGGACTTACTGTGCAGAGATTGCTCACAATGTCTCAACAAAGAAGAGAAAGGCCATAGTTGAGAGAGCTTCTCAGCTAGACGTTGTTGTTTCCAACAGGCTTGCTAGGTTGCGTAGCCAGGAAGACGAGTGAAAAGCCCTATAGGGTTTTACTTTTTATCTGTTTCGGATTATCTTATTGCGTTTTGAAGATTTTATAACTTTGGTTCTCGTTTTATGATATGATTAATTCAGAATCTACACAACGTAAAATATGAATCGAATCTTCAATCTACTACAAATTTTGTCACATGCGCACGAAATGAAACAAAGCCAATTTGATAGAAAGTTTAAAACTTCATTGTTCCAAGTTTAACGAAATTAGCAGACAGTGATACAATCACATGATAATTTCGAACCGTGGCCTATTTGTGAGAAAAGCTTAAAACACCTACGTTGTTTGTGGCCGTTACAAGTATGAGTTGTAGCGCCATCTTTCAACGATTCAAGTTTCGAGCTTTCTCCATTTCGTGCTTCGGTTCTCACGCTGTCCATGAGAAATGGTACAGGAGCTTCTCAGTTGTAAAGGAGTTTCAGAATCGTGAAGTTTCGATATGTAATCACTTGTTGAACCGAAGACTCGATGAGGCACGAGAGATCTTCAATCAGTTTCCATCTCCTCATGTGAGTCTTTACACTAAGATGATCTCGGGATACACGAGGAACAATAGATTGGTTGATGCGTTGGATCTGTTCGACGAAATGCCTGTGAGGGATGTGGTATCGTGGAACTCGATGATCAGTGGTTGTGTAGAGTGTGGAGATATGGATACTGCAGTGAAGCTGTTCGACGAAATGCCTGTGAGAAGCGTTGTTTCATGGACTGTAATGGTGAATGGGTGTTTTAGGTCCGGTAAGGTTGATCAAGCGGAGAGATTGTTTTATCAAATGCCTGTGAAAGATACTGCAGCGTGGAATGCGATGGTTCATGGGTATTTACTGTTTGGTAAAGTAGACGATGCCTTGAAGTTGTTTAGGCAAATGCCTCGGAGGAATGTGATTTCGTGGACGACAATGATCTGTGGGTTAGACCAGAATGAGAGGAGTGGAGAAGCTCTCGTTTTGTTCAAGAACATGTTGCGTTGTTGCGTAAAATCTACTTCGAGAACGTTCACTTGTGTAATCACGGCTTGTGCAAATGCTCCTGCGTTTCATATGGGTATACAAGTTCATGGCTTCATCATCAAGTCTGGTTTTTTATATGAAGAGTATGTATCTGCTTCGCTCATAACTTTTTATGCAAACTGCAAAAGAACAGAGGATTCTAGGAAGGTGTTCGACGAGAAGGTTCATGAACAAGTTGCTGTGTGGACTGCTCTACTGTCAGGTTATAGTCTGAATAAAAAGCACGAAGATGCGTTAAGTATATTCTCCGGGATGTTAAGAAACAGTATCTTACCAAATCAATCGACATTTGCTAGTGGATTAAACTCTTGCTCTGCTTTGGGAACATTGGATTGGGGTAAGGAGATGCATGGAGTTGCTGTGAAGCTTGGTTTAGGAACTGATGCCTTTGTGGGTAATTCTTTGGTTGTGATGTACAGCGATTGTGGAAATGTGAACGATGCCGTTTCAGTGTTCATTGAAATCTTCAAGAAGAGCATTGTGTCATGGAATTCCATTATTGTAGGCTGCGCGCAGCATGGACGAGGAAAGTGGGCGTTTGTCATATTCGGTCAAATGATTCGCCTAAACAAAGAGCCAGATGAGATCACTTTCACTGGCTTGCTCTCTGCTTGTAGCCATTGTGGGTTCCTACAGAAAGGAAGAAAGCTGTTCGATTACATGTCAAGCGGAGTAAGTCATATCGAGAGAAAGATTCAACACTACACTTGTATGGTTGATATATTGGGAAGATGCGGGGAACTGAAAGAAGCAGAAGAACTTATCGAGAGCATGGTTGTGAAACCTAATGAAATGGTTTGGCTGGCTTTGCTTAGTGCTTGTAGGATGCATTCTGATGTAGACAGAGGCGAGAAAGCTGCTGCTGCTATTTTTGATCTGGACTTGAAATCAAGCGCTGCTTATGTCTTGTTGTCAAATATATATGCTTCTGCTGGTAGATGGTCGAATGTATCGAAATTGAGAGTTAAGATGAAGCAGAAGGGGATCATGAAGAAACCTGGGAGCAGTTGGGTTGTGCTTAAAGGGGAAAAGCATGATTTCTTTTCCGGTGATCGACCACATTGCGTGAGACTATATGAGAAGTTAGAGTTTCTGAAAGAGAAGTTGAAGGAACTTGGCTATGTTCCTGATTATAGATCTGCTTTGCATGATGTAGAAGATGAACAGAAAGAAGAGATGTTGTGGTATCACAGTGAAAGGCTTGCTATTGCATTTGGGTTGATTAATACAGTTGAAGGAAGTACAATCACGGTGATGAAAAATCTACGGGTTTGTGAAGATTGCCACTCAGTGATTAAGTTAATCTCAAGAGTTGTGGGACGTGAGATTGTTTTAAGGGATTCAAGTCGGTTTCATCATTTTAAGGTTGGAACGTGTTCTTGTGGGGATTATTGGTAGAAAAGTGACTTGGGAATTTTGACTTGTGACGCGAGAAGGTCGGATTAAACATCTGATCTTAGTGTAAGAATAGAGGCTATAAACATGGTTTTGACTTTTGTGGTGATGATTAAGTCAAGATCTAGTCTAAAAGAGGTGCTTAAGTGGAGATAGGGCTGTAAAGAGAAAGAGTAGCAGGACGAAACTGCCGGTGGTAAGCATTTGTGATAAACTACATAGACTACTGTTGATGTCCAATGATTCTTTGTCTGGACAAACGGAAACTATTAGACAAAATAGTTGACTAGATTATTTTCTGCAGATGAAGATGGGAGGACTACTCAAGAAACTACTGAGTTGATGATATGCACCCAGTCTGCAAGATACATTGGACTATAGGAGAGTGCGTCCTATTAGGATCATGTGGGAATTCCCCTTGCAACATTCCTTCTTCAAGAAACTTCAATGTTATTTAGGTAACCATCTATTATGTAAGCTCCACATTGATCGTGTCATTGACTAAGGAACTGGTCCAATTGGTAATTCTAAACATACCTCCTCTCCAGTTTCAAAGCAGTTATGAAACAGAAACTATGAATCGATTCTTCAGCTCTATTATGTCTGTGGACTGTAGTTAAAATTTAAATCAGTTGTGGTTCTTGAAGTCCACCCATTGTTCTCGCTATCTTATCTTGCTATGTTATAACTGTTACAGATTGAAGTTGCAAGCAACAGTGTTAGATCTAATTAAGAATCTAGGAAATGAGACATTCGAGAGACCATAGAATATGAACAAGCTCTGATTTATGGGTTAGAATATGATAATGACAAATTACTATTTCGCTACATCGCTTGTCTCTTCAATTTCGAGAAAAAAGATGACATTGAGCTGCTCCTTGCAGATAGTGGCTTGGATGTTAAAGTTGCGCTTGATAATCTAGTTGATAAGTCCCTCGTACATGTAAGATTGAATATTGTCGTGATGCACACTTTGTTACAAAAACTAGGCAAGGAGATCGTTAATGCACAGTCCAAGAGTCCTGGAAAACGGGAATTTCTTGTGGATTCGAGGGATATCTGCAATATACTTGAAGATACTACTGTAAGTTTTTCGTGTCCTTTTCATAGATCTCATATCTGGAAGACTACATGAAGTTTGATGAAAGATATGTTTTAGATGATTGTTAAGCTAATGATTGTCTCTTTCTTATTAATATTATGATTTTCAGGGTACTAATAAGGTTTTAGGTATATCTTTAAATATGGATGAGATCGATGAGTTGCATGTACATGAGAATGCCTTCAAAGGGATGCATAATCTCCTTTTCCTAAAATTTTTCTCAAATAAATACATGCTTGGGGAAAAGGTCAGACAGCACTTACCCGATAGCTTCGACCATTTGCCCCCTAAACTCAGATTATTGTGGTGGGACGGATATCCAATGAAAAGTATGCCTTCTAATTTTCGACCTGAAAAACTCGTCAAGCTGAAAATGGAGAATAGCAAGCTCGAAAAGTTGTCGGAAGGAACTCGGGTAAGTTTTGAGAATAACTGTTATATCGTTCGTTGCGTGATGACAATCATGTTACGTGATGTGTAACTTCTACCTTGCACTGTGTTTTTTGTTGAGTACAGAGGCCTAGATGTCTCAGGGAGATTAACTTGTGGGGATCTGAAAATCTAAAAGAAATCCCAGATCTTTCAATGGCCACCAGTCTAGAGAAACTTTATCTTGGGAATTGCTTGAGTTGGGTGGCGGTTCCTTCCTCTATTCGGAAGTTCAATTAACTGACAGAGTTGGGAATGTTAGAATGCAGAAATCTGGAAGCTCTTCCAATCGGCATGAACTTCGAATCTCCCAAATGTCTCCATCTCAAGGAATGCTCACGTTTCACTCTTGAGAATCTTATTGACTTTCGTGTGGAAAAGATAAGGGGTGAGAAGCTAGGGCAGGGAATGCAGGTATTGTATGTAGGTAGTTCAAAAACTAACGTTTTCTAAACCTCCTTTACTAACGATTTTTGAGTTTAAGTTTGTTTAGGAGCTAAACTATTGTTCAATACCATTATAGTTAATTATTAACATATTCTCAATGTTTTTATATAGTATGGCGAGAGAAATCTTGCATTGGATGTTAGCTAGCGATATTGTATATACTAGGAAATTATCCGCTACACTCGGTTGATTTTTGTTGCTTTTTTTTTTTTTTTAATTATTTTGTTGTGGTTTTTTGTTGTTGTTAATTTTTTTTTGATTTTTTGATTTTTTTTGGTTGTGTAGTATTTTTTGTTATATTGTTTTGTTTTTGTAGTTATTTTTGTGTTTTTGTAAGATTTTTTTTGTATTTTGTTGGTCATTTTGGTTTTTATTTTTTTTATTGATATTTATTGTTCTTATTTGTTTTGGTTTTTATTACACCGCATGCATTTTTTATTTTTGTTATTTCATACAAATACAATTTATAAACTTGTAATTGATCTCTTTATTACATGGAACTTTATGGTTGATTATATGGTTGCTTTTATCGGCACAACCAACCAAAGCTAAATATCTTTTAAAACATTATATACTATGACTGCTCATATAAATAGTTTATCACTTTCACAACCATTCAATATTTGTTACTAAATTAAAATTTTTATTATGCAACCATCGACTACATAAAATTTTGGTTACTATGATCTCTACTATGAAAATAGAACTAACACATGCCAATTATGAAGTTATTTATATCTTATTTTATACCTCACCAAATTAATTACATTTCGTTTAGTCGATATTTCTTATTTTTCTACCAAAAAAACAAAAACCTATATATCATACTTATGCATTGATTACCTTATATATATATGATATATATTTTGAAAACTACCCTATCCTTTTTTTGTCTTCTAAACTATATTTTTTTCTTTTTTTTGTGAAAATTTTATAAAATTTTTCTAAAACAATTTTTCAAATAAAATAAAAGTAAAAATTATTTGAAACATATAAATTATTAAAAACAAAACAATAATCTAAAAAAAACTAAAACATAGTTGTTTTTTATATTTAAATAAACGTGTTTACCAAATTATCATCTTAGTTCTTTTTTATGTACATGATAGCAAACACCTGAATGTGATTTTACAAACACAAAAAAAAAAAGTATGAAAGAATGGAGGATATTTTGGGGGCTTGACGCAAAATGACTTTATATTTTTTTGTAATAATGTAGTTTAATGGATTCAACTATTGACCATAATCATCATATCCGGGACAAGAAGGTGGAGTTATTATTAAACAAGGATCAAAAAAAATTTCGAATACATAAACAGAGGATATAAAGGCGTTAAAAGCCCAATAAGCAAAATTGGGATCCAGATAGCACTTTTATCTTGTAACTAAGCCCATACATTTCCGAATCATCGTCTCTCAGTTTCTTCTTTCTCGTCTTCGTAGCTGCGACGACGGAGTTTTTTTCTTACTAGCGAAGAGAGAGAGAGAGAGTCGCCGTTCACCGATCCTTTCTCCGATCTTCTTCTCCTTCCAGGTATATTGATTCTCTTTACTATCTTCATCTCCAATTATATGTGAATTTTGGTTTCCTCGCTTCGAATTTTTGATCCTTGATGTAAGATTCTAGGGTTTTTTTTTTTTTTTTTTGAATCTTTGCTCTGTAGAAATTTTTATCCAGAATCGTTCTAAATCGATTTCGATGAATCACTCGTTCGAATTCGTATGGATCGATTTGGTTTGTATCGTATCTACGACGATGAGAATATCTTCGAATCTGGATTTAAGTCTTCATAAACATTATTGTGTATTTTGTAGCAATGTTGGACTCATACTTTAGCTTATAGGCACGCTTGTATTGCTTAAGCTTTAAATAATCTAGAACTTGTACAGAAAGAGTCAACTTATGTTGCTGTGGTAGTTAGCTAGAGTTTAGTCGAATTGAAGATCTTGGCAAAACTATAAGCAAGCTTTGTTGTGAGATTGATGTGTTTCTTGATATGGATTTCATCTTCCAGGTTTTTGCAAACTTGGTAGAGTATGGGTGACTTTTCGATTCAGATCAGTTCAAAGCTGATCAATCAGCTAGCTGAAGGCAACGATCAACCAAAGAGGAAGGCGAAGAAAACCAAACCCAAAGTGTCACCACAGAGGAAGGTGGAACAAGAAGCGAAAACACACCACCACGATGCAGAGAAGCCGAATTCAATGTCAGAGTTACCAATGCAGCCACCGTTTTTCTTCCCAATACCGCAACAAGCAGCAGCAAGCGCGGAGTTGGAGTTGATAAAGTCTGTTTCGAAAGAGAGTGAGTTGAGGGAGAAAGTAGAGAAGAACCTTGTTCATGAAGTGACAGAGAAAGCCAAGGAGTTGAGGGAGAAAGAGTTCAAGATCCCTGAACCGAAACCAATGCCTTGTTCTGAAGATCACGAAGCGTGGATGAAATGCTACAAAGAGAACATTGATAATCCGCTGAAATGTAGCGGTTTGGTTATGAGTTACCAGGAGTGTGCACCCGGTGCAGACAACAAGTGAATCCTGAAGAAAAGTAGAGATAATAAGATTTTTGTTTTAGGGAATACATTCTTATGTAAATTGTTGTACCATACGCCCATCTGTTATTAATGTTTGTATATGTTACAGGGAAGAGAAAAGAAATGCCATGAGAGAGAATGCTAAGGAGAAGCCAAAGCACAGAGGATAAGATTTAGGTTCGGAAACTTGGATAACAAACTCAAAGAGGGAGAATCTTTGGTGTTATGGTCATGGTGAAGGTGAAGGACACAATAAAGGGAAGGCTTCATTGGCTGAGGTGAGGTTTCCTAATCTCCGATTTTTTTATTCCATCTTCATCGGATTGATTCAGCTGTTGACTTGAATCAAGTTTATTGCTTGATTCTCAATTTCATAGATTTAGGTCTGATTAAGTTTGTTCCATGGCTTTGTGATTCCAACTTATTTTTCTTCTTTTGAAAGTTATGTCCTCCCAAATGAGCAAAAAGCACTTGCTCTCTGTTGTTTTGGCTTTAATTAATACATGTTTAAGATCTTAGTGAGTCATAAAAACTCTTTTCTGGTGACTCTCAGGTTTTATGTTTGGGTCAGATAGATAAAGTGTATTCTAGCAAGATTCTATAGATAACATCATAACTTTTTGCCTTCAAGATGGGATCATAGGGCACGCAGCTACGTTTTTTTGAGCTTTATTGTGCAGTTTCTTTACTCTTATTTCATGTGCTATGTCAGTTTTGAATTTAAGTGGAGATGTTGTCTTTACTGGATGTTTTGATTGTTTATCATCAGATAGTCTTATGATGAGGCCTTACAGGTCTGGCATTTTATGATATTTTAAGCGTATATTTTAAGCGTCGTGGCTCATGTTTTTTTCCTTTTTGTCCATTGTTATGTAGACTCGACTCACAATATGTGAGGGACATGATGGAACAGAGACCTCCAATGGTGATGTACTTATCTTTCCTGATATGATAAGATACAGGTAAGGGTTAAAGTCATGCTGTGCTAGTTGGAGATTTCTTTGCTCTCACTTTTCAACAGTGTGGACTTGTTTTTGACAGTTTCAATTAAACTAAAATGCAGAAGGTTGACTCATTTTGATGTGGAAACGTTTGTGGTAGAGGTGCTTGTGAAGGATGGTGAATGGCTGCCTGGAAATCCTAAATTGCTAAAAGGCTCATATGTCTTTGTATGTTCCCATGGATCCCGAGACCGGCGATGTGGGGTTTGTGGGCCGTCGCTGGTTAGTAGATTCAGAGAAGAACTTGAGTTTCATGGTCTTCAAGGTAAAGTGTCAGTTAGCCCATGTTCTCACATTGGTGGTCACAAATACGCTGGGAATGTTATCATCTATAGATCAAACATCAACAGGGAAGTCACAAGACACTGGTGCGTAACAAAAGATATATATTTTATTGACTGGTTTGAGGCGACATACTTCTTTCTTTCATGTGGTTTTATAATAATTTTCCAAAGTAGATCAAGAATTCATTTTGAGTGTTCTATTTAAAAATTAAGATGTTGATTGAACTTTGACGTTCTCTGTAATGTCCAAATCAATCATACCCTGATTTTGACTTGATGATAGAATCATTCTTGTGTCTAGGTATGGGTATGGGTATGTGACGCCAGAAGATGTACCTATTATCTTGGAGCAGCACATGAACAAAGGAGAGATTGTAGAACGGCTATGGAGGTAAGTACAGAGTTTCTTGGCCTGCTCGTTTTCTCGCGGTTTCCATATTACTTGGTGACAGATAGGTAGAGAGTAACACATTACCGTTGTCTGAATTTTTAGGGGTGAAATGGGTCTATCAGAAGAAGATCAGAAGAAAACACAAGAAGGGCGATTTCAGCTAAATGGTGCAGTCCATACGATACAGAGCAATGAAGAAGTGTCTCAGGAATCATCAAGTCACAGCGCCGATGTTTCCTGTTGCCAGTGGCGAGTTGCAGAACCTAACGCCGTCCCATCACGCTCCCTCAAGTGGAAGGGCAAAACCGCATAGGAGTTAACGGAATCTGTCCCGTTTTTCCGAGAAATCGTCACAGGTACTTAATTCTTACCATAAGGAATCAATGTTCAAATCTGTCTCCGTCTAAAGACATCACAAAATAATCTGGTTACCAATGACTTAAATAAATCTCAGTTTTATAATTAATATTAGGGAAAAATCACAAAGAAATCCCAAATCCCGAACCCTAGAAATCTCTGTTTTTTTGACTGAGATTAGGGACAAATCACAAAAAAATCTCTGTCTTTGTGACTGAGATTAAGGATAAATCACAAAGAAATTTCAGTCTTTGTGACTGAGTTTAGGGACAAATCACAAAGAATTCTCAGCTTTTGTAACTGAGATTATGGACAAATCACAAAGAAATCCCGAACCCCGAACCCCGAACCCCGAACCCCGAACCCCGAACCCCGAACCCCGAACCCCGAA